>JAUUEB010494568.1:0-10559 GCA_032362205.1 Clione limacina
AAGCCCCGAGTAAAGTAGCGGCTCAGCCGACGGGAGTGTTACTCCCGCTACTCTGCCCCGAGTAATTCCGATCACTGGTCTAGACTGACTAAGTGATCCTCATCTTAACACCCGTGGCATACACTTAAATGTATTTTTTAGTGATTTGAGATAGAGGTAACATTTTTCTAAATTTTTTCCACCAAATAGTTATAATACGAAACTTATCACTGTCATCTAAATAATTCAAGGTGAAAATATTGATAATTAATTCAACTTCCGGATTTCTTGCGCAAAATAACAATTTCTAGACAAAATATATAGTTTGAACAGAAACGGCTAACTTTGACACGAACGTAAGTGTTTAACATCAATTATATATGACCTTGACTTGCCTAGTCTATTTTCAAGGTCAACTCGATATTTTATGGTCATTATCAAGGTTAATTGGGTTTTATGAGATTTTGACCTCTAATTACTACTTATGACCTTGACATTTACCATTGACATCGTCAATGACACCACCATTCGCTATAGAAGTGTCCATAACGTATGTTCTTATGTGTTTAAAATAATAATAGCGTTAAGGTTAATAATAATATTACATTTATTCATTTTAGGCGGCCATTTTTGTAATGTCATGTGAATGTTATTATGAAGTGCTTGAAACAGTCCCAAAAACTTGATTCGTTCCATAGTTTTACAATGTTCAATAACTACGACTTAGACCGAAAAATACACAATTGAAAGACATCAGGGCATTTATACGAATTTCCAAAGACACTACCCTTGCTCAGTGACTTTGAGTTTTTTCCTATATTTCATTAGTAAAATTGCGAATTTCAATTGAATCAGAAATTGATTTACAAAAGGCTCGCTCATAAACACGATTGACTAGGATCGGTCGTCCGGGGTTCGCAATGTTTGCAAATAACTCGTCTAGATGGTCGATCCTATAATGATGTCTCGGTTTAATGACTCTCATCTTTAACGTGATAAAACTGTTTGCTTTAAGACTAACCTCCCTTTGAACAAAGTTCGTGTTGGTTCATTAGCGTGGATGATCATCCAGTTTGTATTTGAATTAATGAACACTAGAGTTTATTTTTCAAGTGCGTAGATTGTGGTATGACAATAACTAAATATGGCTAATCACATTCAGCGTTTAGTTGAAAATGCGATATAATTTCCTGATACCTTGAATTGAGATTTTGACAGCATGTTTTCACTTTTAATCGTAATTCCTAATCCTTTTTGCAATCATATAGTTTTTGAGGTCTATAAGTTACTGTGTTTAACACACTTTTATTAAAAATCACTGGCTCCTGAACAATCGTGGTATATCATTTTTTCTGACCAATATTAATTTATTAATATGAAGCAGAGAGAGAATATGTATCAATTAATTGTGATATTCACAGCATCCATGATATTTTAGGTACATTTTCATCAACTAGTTATTCATATGTATAGTTGTTCTGAATTTTCTACAAAATTTATTTCATACATAGTATAATTTGATGCAGATACATGTACTATTTTTTTTGTATCAATGTTTTAGGACTGAAGGTCGTTTTGTATGACTTATGAACTTATAAAGAGAATTAAAGGACTCATTTCATACTCAATTCATTGCTAACATCAGAGGCGTATTTGAGGAATACGTCTAGCCATCTGAAAAGTATCAGTCAAAGCTTCGTTTGGGGGACACCTGGATCACGAGTTCAAAAAAACATATGAGAAATAAGTATCCCGTGTCAGTTGAAACTAAGCAATTTGAATGTGATATCGTTACAACATTTGAAAGACAAATAAGTTGAAGCTTCTTCCAACTTTCTTTCCAACAACAATCTCCAAAGAGTCGGTCAGCTAAGCTATTTTACTTGTTAAAGTTTTTCCGGTTATGTCCAAAATTCCATCCAGACAGTCAACCAATCAACTGAAGGTCGAGTTGTTCAAACTTGAATTATCGTGTCACTGATTCAATCACGTTTAGATATCATAATTCACTCAAATAATAAACTATGACAGGAGCCTGTCAAGGGAAATCAATATCCTTCAAACAGTTATGCATGTATTTTTCCGTGTATATGTAATGGAAGTATTTTATGAGAAGTCACAAACATGTTTCCAAGACATTATCACATGCCACGTGCTTGTCTTCATGGATCATTGACAACATATTAAGATTCAGAATAGTCAGTCTTTGATTTGTGGGCTGGTTTAAACATCACACTATGTCATTCACTTTGTAAAAATAACCTGCGTGGGGCAAATTCTTTGTCTAGAAATCCGATTTCTTCCCATTCATGGCCTGCTGATTAACAAAATCACATTGAAAAAATTTCCAAAAAATTCACTTCGACGTTATAGTCAAGGGAGATTCAATATTGTATTGTACCCCTATCAGACTCAACATGACTTGTTTCAATATGATCCCTAGGATTTCTTAAAACAGTATTTTTGAATTTAAAAAAAACGTTGTCTCTAATTGTCATTATGGGTTAACCAATGGTAAAAATATCAAAGTCGTCAATATAAAGTCGGCACGGTGTAACCAAGCTGATAACAATTTTTAATATGTAATTTGTTTTGCTCTACGACTATAATTTGTATTTGACCACTTTATAAGTTAGATGCTGACTATATATAGTAATGTGGTTTATAGTAATTCGTTTTTGGGGAGGGCGTCTAGATATCCTAGGATTCGATTGTTTTGATCAAGATTATGTGCTTTAAACTTGAAATTCCCGTAAAAAATTGTTAACACTTTCATATCACCAGATTCGGTCTTTCGATACCATCAAAGGGAGAGTGCATTGAGTTTGTGCAAACTATTCCCGTATTCAGAAATAAACACACGGTTCAAGCAATTCTGCTTGCTTATCGGCAATCATGACGTAGAAAACTTTACTTAAAAAGTAAGTTACAACATCGTCCATCAATGCATTATATAGTCATATCTGGCATAAACAGATATGCAGGATTTCCTTTGTTCTCTGCAACTTTAAGAAGACTTGCATTGCTAAGACCAGGTTTATTAAGGTTGTTGTATATTATATTTCTAGAGTTGAAGTCAAATAAATTCAGAATCAATAAATGAATAGATCGATCCAACGCTCCAAACGATATGTTCGATTTGGCTCTTGCTTTCTGATCACTCATTTTGCTTCAATTAATCGACGTCTAGTTCACAACCGATATAGTTTTACATTCATTAACATTCTTTCAATTCAAAATGACCCTCATTCATGACCGATCACACTCAGACCGATAGTCATATTTGATGCCAGCTGTAGGTAATTCCGTGCCAATCTTGACAGCTTTGATAGTAAAAAACGTGTTTCCGGTTCTTTACACGGCATGCAATGCTCAGATCTGACGAAACAAATAAATTCTAATTTCATTAAAAGGCTTTGAATTGGACAAGCGTGACCAGATTGACTAATTTTGGTGCACTGATTTCGTAAATGTTATTCATTTTGTGATTGAACTTATAATGAGATAAATTATTTTGCAAATTTAAAAATCCAGAAGAAGTAACTTCATAGAACGCCGAAACACTCGAGTTGACGAAGGAAGAGACGGCCTCGTCTCACGTTGTCAAGATCAAATTGGTTAACTTTTTGTTAATAAAGTGAATAAAGTGTTAGATCGTTCCAATGATCCATTTGGTCGTTTTTCTACTACTTATATTAAGGTAATATAAAACGATTGATCACATCGCCCACTGAATCGATTCAACTCATAAAGATCGGTGCAATCGATATCGTCTAGATAGGTGAGCTAACTTCAACACTAAATACCAAGATATAAATACGCTAAATATTGCGTTGTGATTCATATTCGGAAGCCACGGAAGTACGTATATGATACATTGCATCGCCAACTGAATCATATGGTGGGACATAGAACCATAAGAATTTGTCAGGTCAAGCCATATCACATCTTAATCATTTTGGTTATCTTTTGCTTTCTGGATCACTTACAATTTCATGGTTGCATATTCCAGACATCGTGTTATTAAAAAAGTTTAATCTAAAGTCCATACCGCTAACGTACTGTGAACACATCAATATAAGAGTACAAATATACAATAACCTCAAGCCTAAAGTACATGGTATCATTAAATCTTCTACAAGTATGCACTACTCTTGAATAGCTATTTCGAACTCGTTTTTCTATGTTATTTTAGGGATTACAATGGGTAACATAAATTGGTCTGAAATTCCCAAAAAAACAAGAGCTTCAGTAGATGTAGTTCATAGTTAATACGCTTAGAACAGAAGTGAAACGAATGAGATATGTTTTTAACTCCGTCACGTGACGCTATGTTATTGCCTTGTGTTTTATGTAAGACATTTAAAATCCCTTATAAATCAAGGGCAGATAATGAAATAATCGCACTGTCGTACTTCCGATATGATTTCATATGATATGTTGTTAAAAATTTGATTCACTACTGGCTATTTCCATAGCACTCTAGTTTTAAAACTACGCCTCCCAGCTAAGTACTTCGGCCTTCAGCACCCTGCTCATTCGGGAGCAAACTAAATGTCATGCGCCACATTTTGATGACAGAGTTGCTTCCTTAGCTTTGGGGGCACGACGAGTCTTTACCTTTAACTGGTGTCATGTTCTCTCATTACCCACCCTGCTATATATTGTAGGACTATCCACCCTGCTATCTACATATTGTAGGACTATCCAACTGAATAAAGATTTTATTTTGGTGTTTCCTCAGGGCTCTAATGTCCGGCCGTCAGTATATCTCTTAGGTCCCTGTCTGTACACACAACAAGCAAACAGAACAAGTCCCGCCCTGTTATCAACAAATGTGATAAGAAGTTGGCCTCCACTTTCTTCACAGAAGGTAAGGGGAAGCCACCATTCCAATTCTCTATGAGGGAGGAACCCCGGCCTTGTCACCTGTATCTAGGGGGTTATGTTATGAAATGATAATATAAGATATGCTACTTAGTATTCATTTCGAACAGGAATTCCATAAAATCTCAAATGTTTTACACTGTAGACAACTTTATTTCACTTTGTTTTGTTTTTTTCCATTTCCATATGTGTCACCTTATTACCAAAAACAATATCCCCAATGAGTGCTAAAGGATTAATAATATCGCAGACTATAACTTGTATCTAATTAGTTTGGAGGATTTAATGTCTATGTTTTTGTGGATTTTCAATTCTTCGATGTACGTCACATCCGTTTACGTCTAGGATACTTAGCACACTTCTATTTGGTCAACATCTAAGTCTGGTTCATCATTTACACATCATCCTTATAGCCATTCTAGCAATAGAAAAACCACAACGTTATATGATAGTTTTTGAGAGACTGTTTCGACTTGTTATCCCTCAAAAATACATCCTTGTGTTATTCAGAATATACCACAGATAATAAAGAGCCATTATAATGTAATTCTGATTAAATCATTCACTTCTGTTTAATCAGGAATGAAAAATAAAATTAAACCAGCTCGAAGAGACGAAGAGAAGCGTGTTATTACTAATTTGATCTAAATTGCTTCTCTCGGTCCACTGCACTTTACACAAATTCTCTCTTTCAATCCAAGCAACTAAAAAACGGATGGCTTTAATGTAATGTTTAATTTTGTTATGAAAATGAGATTGAATGGTAAACAGTTTATCTGTAAAACAGTGTCGAAAATATTTTCTTCTCTCCATATTCGTTTGAGATGTTTTAATTACAAAACTTTACTTTACTTTGACCTAACACTTTGTAATCAGCACACGTTTTATATATTATGTATCCAATAATCATAAGACATCTGTTCTCAGCAGATCACACCAGTTAAACTTTTCTCACGCTTTAGCTTCAACTCTAAGGATTCTGAAACTAGAAAATGGCATGGTGGAAAATGTACCAGGGTCTCATGTCATAATTGTCTACGTACAAGAACTGGTGACCAGCTACGAGAAGAACAAGACTTTAAGTTCCTTGGCACCGGGATAAAAGCAACGGACGATGACATCAAGGCAAGACGTTTTTAAGCTTGGAGAGCATTGTATGGAATGTTCAGGATCTGGAATTCGACTATGTCAAATGATGTAAAAATGTGCTTCTCCGAAGCAACAGGTGGGTCGTTTTTCTGTATGGGTACGAAGCGTTGACACTGACACCTGCGCGGCTGCTACACTAGAATCTTGAAAGCTGCTTTAAACGTCAAATGATAGGAGAAAGAAACAAATGTAGAGGTGTACTGTGACTTGCCATGGATAGGGAATAAAGGGGCATCAAGTTAGTCAAATGCTAAGACCAGCTGACGAAGACCAGCGTGTACAGAAATGCAAAAAAGGGAAAATTCTTTCAAATGAGTGCCTTTGGCACAAAAACATAAAAATCACGTCATCAATTGTCCACTTAAAAAATGACAACCTCTAAAATTAAATAAATTTTCTTCAAAAGTACTATTTGAATTTTTTGGATCAACTGGTATCATTATTGATCTGAAAGTCTCTTTCATAAACTAAGCCTGCAGCAGTTGTTATAATGGTAGAAAAGCAACACGCTAAAAATCAATATTTTAACTCAAAAACATTAATTCATACTTATGATTGTGTTTACATCACACGTTTGAAATTCAAATGTTATATCCGTATGTATCCATGGATACCGCATGAGCAACACACAATACAATGAAGTAAAGAAGTAGACACCTATTATTTTGACAAATCAGACTCTAGCGATAAATGGAAAGTCAACGGTTGTGCCAAGTTGGCTTAGACATTAAGTTTTAAAATACATGAGATTTATTCATCCTCATCTTGATACATATCACGTAACAGTCATCGTGTAAAAGATTTGAACGTAGCACTTAGACATGACAGGAATCAAGAAAACACTAAGGCATGTAATTGTTACACCATTAAATCAAGAAAAAAAATAGCATTTGAAAGTCTTGTAAATCAATTGATATTGTGTCCGTCTGAATCGTCATTTAAAAATTGTGTTACTTTCCACAACGAATTTTTCATATCATCATGTTAATTTAGTGAATTGAATCAATTATTGTTTGTGTACTAATATTGACCGAAACCTAATGCTGTTTCATCACTGTTGGTTTGGTAAAAACAAATATCAAAAGCTTTGCGTGTTTAATTAAAGCAAATCCCTACAAAATGGATTTGTTACAATAGGTAAACAATACTGATGGAATGAGCCATACCATCGGAACGCGCCATTGTTTTTATTTAGGTTTTTTTAATTTTGACTTTATTTCTGGTAATTTCGGAATTATATACAAAAGATGTGGGAGAGTAGAAACATTCTTGAACTTGCTATCTGCTTAAGATCGATGCCTATTTCTAACCTTTCTAGGGAATATCGTTATCTCCCATGTCGTTTGTATTGAGTAGAGAGATTTGCGTCATTTTACATTTTCAATCCCGGTATTCCCGACCATTTGTCATGATGTTTTTCTACAAGGAAGTAGTTAGGGGGCTTCGAAGAAAGAACAAAAAAAGTAATTTCAAGATAAAAGGAAACATTAATCGTTAAAATCTAATCGTAAATGATGTTATTACGTCATTAAACGCCTCACATTTGAAGTTTTGTCACACCAACTCTGGTGTCTTTGGCTAAATGAAGACAAAAGAACATTATCATCATTTAAGACAGACAAAAAAAATAATGATGAAGAACAATAAAAAAAAATCTCCCAACGTGGGGCTTGTCGATCTAAAACTTCCTAGGAAAAATTTGTATAGACCCTCCTTTTTTTAACTTTCCTAGCTCCATTATAATAAGATTTTACTCGGGACAATTTAAGCGTTACATAATAAACTAGAAAAATTAGTACTCGTAGAGAGTACAACCACGCACATCAGACACAAGTAACAAAGAACATATAGTAAACAACTCAAGGGCCATAAATCTGCCAAAACTGTGTGTGGGGGACCAGGCGCGTAGCCAGGGGGAGGGGCATGGGGGAATGTCCCCCCCCCCATTTCGATCCAAAATAGTATAGTTTTGCACAAATTTTCAAAATTTCGGGCCATTGATCCCCATTTTAAATGCAAAATTCGCACCATTTATAACTGATCTCGACTTCTTATACCAAAATAATAATAATAATAATAATAATAATAATAGTAATAATAATAATAATAATAATAATAATAATATACAGCATTGATGATGCGGATTTCCATTTTTTAAAAGTGATCAAAGCGCAGTACACAAAAACCTCAAATGAAAGGGGAGATGGCCCTCTAAGCAATAGTGTCATTAATTTATGGAAAACGGAAGATTCAAAACTTCAAAACTCATAAAAACTAATATTCGGGTGATTTCCGAAAATTCGGCGATCTCTCGGGGGATTTTTATAAATTCGACGATCTCCCCGGGGGATTTCTAAAATTCGGAAATCTCCCGGGGGATTTCTAAAATTCGGCAATTCCCGGGGGGGATAAATCGGCGGCAGTCACCCTGCTTTTTACAATAATTAAGCTTTTAATGCCCCAAATTGTTGCATTACATCGATAATTTGGTCATAATTCATTCTGTTTAAACAATAACAAGCGTTTTTCTCGCGGTTTGAGCGTGTTTCTTTGTAACAAAGATAAGAGTCTGGTTTTTGTTCCCTTTAAGCGAAATTTTGGCTTAAGTGTGTGCAGTTTAAAAAAGTTTGACTTTATGTATAAAATATGAACGGATGACAGAAAACAAAAAAATCAATATTTCATTTTGTTTATTAATTTGTTGTCGAACATTTTAAGCAAAGTTGTAGGAGCTTTCATGTAAAGTGAAACCTCCAAGTCAAATAGACTTCAACTGATCTAGGAATAGTCAAAGATTGAAGAGATTAGATGAGTGAAAGAGAGAGAAGAGGAGTGAAAGAGAGAGTAGAGGAGTGAAAGAGAGAGAAGATGAGTGAAAGAGAGAGAAAATGAGTGAAAGAGAGAGTAGATGAGTGAAAGAGGGAGAAGATGAGTGAAACAGAGAAAAGATGAGTGAAAGAGAGAGAAGATGAGTGAAAGAGAGAGAAGATGAGTGAAAGAGAGAGAAGATGAGTGAAAGAGAGAGTAGATGAGTGAAAGAGAGAGAAGATGAGTGAAAGAGAGAGTAGATGAGTGAAAGAGGGAGAAGATGAGTGAAAGAGATTGAAGAACTGAAACAAAAGATTACCTTTAAATAAGAAAGACAAAAAGAGATCAAAATAAACAACAACGACAAAACCAATACAAAGAAAAACATTTAAGAGAAAATTGTCATGCATAAAGAGGCGCATCAATTTAAAGCTTCAGAAAAAATAAAATAAACAGAAGTTTGTTGAAAATGGAAAGACCATACACACAATAATCAAAATTACAATTTCTTTCATCCATTTAACATTGTCATAAATATAAGATATATAAGGCACTAGTTGTTAGGGGACTTCAAATCCTAGAAAAAACTATCTTACAAAAATGTGTATATTTTAAGAACATTGAAAAGGTTAAAAAGTAACAATATGTATAATAAATATGTGTATGTATGAATTAGCATATCAGTGTACGTATCAATACGTATAATATATAATTTGACAGTGTGTATACACAAGCTCATTTGACAGTGTGTATACATAAGCTCATTTGACGGTGTGTATACATAAGCTCATTTGACTGTGTGTATAAAAAAGCTCATCTGACAGTGTGTATACATAAGCTCATTTGACAGTGTGTATACACAAGCTCATTTGACAGTGTGTATACATAAGCTCATTTGACAGTGTGTATACATAAGCTCATTTGACAGTGTGTAAACATAAGCTCATTTGACAGTGTGTATACACAAGCTCATTTGACAGTGTGTATACATAAGCTCATTTGACTGTGTGTATAAATAAGCTCATTTGACAGTGTGTATACACAAGCTCATTTAACAGTGTGTATACATAAGCTCATTTGACAGTATGTATACATAAGCTCATTTGACAGTGTGTATTCACAAGCTCATTTGACAGTGTGTATACATAAGCTCATTTGACAGTGTGTATTCACAAGCTCATTTGACAGTGTGTATTCACAAGCACATTTGACAGTGTGTATACATAAGCTCATTTGACAGTGTGTATTCACAAGCTCATTTGACTGTGTGTATACATAAGCTCATTTGAGAGTATATATATATATAGATACCCAAGAAGGTCATATGAAAAGCCGGTTCTGCATAAATGTCCCAACCAATAATGTGTATCTGGTCACATTCAAACCTGGGCACTTGTGCATGCGAGGCAAGTACATGACTCACAGAGGTCACTATGCCTGCCAAATACACTCATTTGACGGTGTACAAAGTCAAAATTGTCCGTTTAGCGAGGTTGGCGCTTCAAAGAGGTGTCAAATAAACATCAATAACAATATGATAAAAGTTTTGTACTGGATTATTGTAAGTGTTAAGGGGGAGCTATCACAGTTATACAATTCTCAATTATTGTCATGGGTAACAAGGCTTAAGCATTCTCCTTGTGTATGTGTATTTCATTCCTCCTTGTGTATGTGTATTTCATTCCTCCTTGTGTATGTGTATTTCATTCCTCCTTGTGTATGTGTATTTCATTCCT
>JAUUEB010494579.1:0-10559 GCA_032362205.1 Clione limacina
GGCTGGTCATAACATCTTTACTGACTCATTGAGTTAAGTCATTGTAACTGATAAACGGCTGGTCATAACATCTTTACTGACTCATGGAGTTAAGTCATTGTAACTGATAAACGGCTGGTCATAACATCTTTACTGACTCATTGAGTTAAGTCATTGTAACTGATAAACGGCTGGTCATAACATCTTTACAAGTCATGTAAGTGAGTGCTGACTCATGGAGTTAAGTCATTGTAACTGATAAACTGCTGGTCATAACATCTTTACAAGGAAATTTACAGTAATATTTATTTTTAAGAACACTCTTTTACGAACCTAAAAATAACGAAGCAATAGATCCAGAAAGGCAAAGGTTTACACCCGACTCCACTTGGGTCCCCGCCAGACCAGGGGTTATTACATACTGTTGTCAACTATAAACTACCCTAACTAGACTAATGGAGCACACATAAGGGGATACAATCGTGTTTTGTCCTTCGGTATTAGGTGCATGGCTGGGATGGAAGACTTAATTATTTACTGGATGTTAGCAATAAGCAACTTTTATCATAGCCAACATTCTGGTACATGGTCAAAAGATTCGACAATATTGATATAAACTGTCACATTTACAGTATAAGTAAGTACTTTGTCTAGACATGAGTCTACTGATTCTTTTACTGATTTCTTCCAATACACATTGTTATTGATAGTACTTTCGTTGTTCTTAATTCAAGTTTATTATCAAATCCATTCGTTCATTTGTAAACCAAAATGGATCCATATTTTTCTGAATCCCGGCGAACTTCATGTAGATGTAAATTTTATTTACATTTTGTTTGCTAAAATTGTTTTAAATTTTATGAATCAAATGCAATGTGATATTCTGATTTTCTTGGTTATAATTTAATATAGTGTATATATCAGTTATTAGAATTTTGTTTCCAAAAAGATAGTTGGTACGTACTTTGAGTTGTGCCCCACCACTTTTTTAAAAATCGAAACAAATATAATTTTTTTTCTTCATAATTACTTTTTCATGCTTTCTTCAAGATTTAAATCAAATTTTTTAGGTCCGATGAGGCAAATAGTCCTCCATGAGACATGTCCTTAACTGACCCAATACGCTAACCAAACATAGTTAAGTAATAATAGTTGTCTGAACTTTTTTTAAAACAACATGTTCCCACGTTTTCTATGCCCCTGTAGATACTAAATTGCCTTTAGATTGCTCTCCAGCGAATATAACATGTATAGAAGGTTCTATTAGATAATTGCCCAAAGCGTACTAGAAAAATGTTTCAATGCGATTTTTCGTCATTTATTTAACGCGTCAACAATATATGTGTCTGTGTGTGTGTGTCTGTCTGTTCGCGCGATAACTTGAGTAATTTTGCTCGAATCTCTATCATTTTTTGAAGGATAATGAAGACTAAGAATACAATGTTTGTTTATTAAATCCAGAACTATTTGTGACAAATTGACGCAGTTATGGTCTTTTTTATTTTGTTGCTATATGTTCTTTGTTAATTTGTCACATTTTCAGAGTTAAGAATCTACAATTTTCTTCTTGTGACTATCTAAAATCAGTTTTTAAATAATAACTCAATTTGAAAACATTGTTATGGCTCCTTTTGTTATTTTGCTATATGTCTTTGTTAAATTTTTGTGAACATGCTCACCAATAACAAAAACTATTTCTTCTTCCTCTTCTTCGTATACCCAACGTCAAAAGGAGAAATCTGAAATCTTGCACAAATGCTTAATTCGTGGTTCCCTAAAAGCTGCAATCTAAATTATTGGAAAAAACATTTTTACAGAGTTATGTCCATTTTATGATTTTCAAGTATGTTATTCCACGCAGTGAACGCGTTGATGGGAGTAAGAAACTGAAATATTGCACACAGGCTCTCCTAGGGTCCTACTAAAATGTTTTTGTCAAGTTTTTGAAAATATGTTTTCAGAGTTTTGACCCTTGAGTTATTTGCTATATTTTCTTTGTTACTTTTGTCTGTTGTACGTGGTTGTACTCTTTACAAGTACTCAATTTTTTGTTTTTATCAATAGGTGTAAAACGAGTAAAAATATCCTGCCGATGTATTAGATCAACATCGAATGCAAATTACAATTATGAATTAATTCACACCAAGTTAACATGGCGCTAAAAATATCCTTCCGCTAATTTCAAAAAAAGTTTCACTAAAAACACCCTCAACGCAAACAAAAAACTCGAGAAAAGTACTCGTGCAGAATATATTAACACAAATTAGAAGGATAACAACTTAAGGCTATCAAATAAATACATCGTTTGAAAACTGTGTTTCACTTTGCCTAACGCTTGGGGACAAGCGAATATTTAAACTATTTACGGCCAAGGCTAAGGAATTGTTAACCCTTAGGGGCCGAAGCAATTTTGTATTCAAGGCGTGCACTTTCGTATTTTATCTAGCCAGTTCCCTAGTTTTGTAAATAATATAATCGGATAATCTAAATATTCCTAACTGATCGCTTTGCGACCCCCACGGGCCCTCAAATTGTTCATGAGTATACATGTTTAAGAAATAACGGATAGCTTTATATCATTACATTGTCTATAGTCTATAGTCATACAAATAGGAGTCTTTTAAACCACCAACGATAAAAACAATTGCTTGTACCTAAGATCAAACGTATGAATATCTCGAAAAAATAGTACGTCAAGGTTAACATAAAGACTTAAAATGAGAGAACAAAGTTGACTGAGACAGGTCATTAAGTTCGAAAGGTTTGAAAAAGCATAAACCTTCTACAGATACCAATCATAAGGTTGTTTCTAGTCTTTGATATCTATAAAACGTAACGGATTATGATGGTGATGGGTTTGAACTTAGGCACATGCAACTGTTTTTGTCCTTGGTGGTCTAAAAAAATCCTCTTTTTATGACTATTCCAAATGATCACGTGTAGTAAACCCACTTTTGATATCCCCATAGCTATATGTAAACATACAAACTTAAATCAAGTTTTTAAAAATCAAATGCAATTGTCACAAATGTAATTAAGTCACTGGCTTATGAATATAAGAACATTCTGGAAAGAACATCGGTACACATTAGTCATATTCATTGCCTATTTATCTCAGTATCTCAATTCTTCTAAAAATCAAACATGCTTTAACGAATTACCATAAACGCAAAAACTAATCCTGCCGACAATCTTTGTCCCCAAATAGTAAACGATTGTTTACGAAGCAGTCGATAAAAACAACATGACCACAAAAGTTCCGCTTTCTTTATAATTATGAGTTGTTCTAAACCCTGTCTAGAATTTCCATACAACCAAGAGTTAAGCTTATCCCGGACAATTGCCTAAATAATCTCTATGTCAATTGAAATTAGTTTTATACTGATGAAGGGCCAAAACAGGAGGATAAGTAAAGTCCAATTACACTAGAGACAACAAGGGGACAAAGCCAACGAAAATAGTTACGATAAGTCGATAACGCCGTACAAGTTGTCAGTATGAAGACTTGTTTTTAGATGACTTGTTACAAATAATATCCGTAAAAGTTGGACAAGAAACGGATATTAACTTGGAGAGACTTCAAGAAACTAGAAGCAATTTAGACTAAGACCTGAAACTCATCACTTTATCATTATGTCTTTTCTTGTTATTTTTGTCTATTCTAATGAAACCAGTAAGCGGTAACTGTTAGACTAAATTTGAGGTAAATATATCTAAATTTAAGTTCTCGAAAATGTCTTTAATAAACATTGGAGTACTGACCGAAGATAGTGCCGCTTCTTGTTCTACATTTTAAAACGCAAGTAAACTGATCTAAAAACGTTTAAAATAATCTTTGAATTTATGTGCTAATTCACCACGGACATGCGTTAAAACTATAAGTATACTTGTTGTAGAGAATCTGAACGAAGTACCATCGCGATAAAAAGATTAAAAACAGAAGTGCAAAATAAAAAAATAAATAAATGGTTAACGTGCCCTGAGTTATGGGAATAGAACTGCATGATGTTTATACTTTAAGGAAAGCAATCTAGGGGTTTAATAAAAAGACATAATATCCCCTTATGGTACCTCGATCATTTCAAGGGGTCATAATAAGTCAGATATTTACAAAAAGCTGATGCCCATCTTTTGTCAATTTTGGTAATTTTCTTAGACATCTTTGTCAACCTAAGAAAGAGATTTATCAATTAAAATAAAATATCATATCCATTGCCACCAGGTTGGATAAACAAATATTGACTAAACACATTTTAAAGACGATTGGCCCCAAACCCGCCACGCGTTTTTACCAGACTCTCTCCCTAAGATACTACTGACGGTCAAGTACTGTGTCCGGTGCTGATCTTTTGACGCAACTATGATCCGTCCTGTTTTGTCAGAATGCTTTACATTTAAAAAAACTGATATTAGACTTCTGGTGACATATCGCTGCTTTTGTAATTGTATATTTCTGTGGATGCATTTGTGTTGCATTACATTTTTTTAAATTTCCAAAAGTCTCATTCTTTTCACACTGTCAGAAAAAAAGTCTGTCACCACCATGATCCCCGGATGGAATTTTCCAAACTGTCTCATTAACTGTCATAACCTTGATACCCCTAAAATTTAAGACAGTCCCTGTTAAGCGTAACAAAATTAGTAAGTTGGACAAAAGAAACAAAAAACATGTTTTTTTTGTATATTTAGAGCTTCATAATCACCAATCAAACAATATAAATTAAAACAAAACTGCAATTGTGAATACATTTCTACACAGTTTTCTCTCAATCTGTAATATATGACTATCAGAAAAAAATCAAGAAATCAGAAAATGTGTATGCAATTTTGATTCTTGCATATCACTTTTTTATTCTCATTTAAGTTTGTAATAAAAACACTGGATTTATAAATGAGTTTGAATACAAACACGATTTGAATCAAGGCACAATTTTCGATTCATATTGCAAACGATTTCATCATGATAGACCGTCAACTGATGGTATAAACACAAACAGTAAACTGACATTCAACATTCTAGAGGACGGATAATTAGTTAGTTGAATTTTTTATCACATTGAATACAATCAGTGATGATTCTTGAAGACAATGAGAAATGATGAAATTATGTTCTTATTAACAGTAATGACACCGTGTAGTTAGGTCCGGATATACTGAGAGTTCTAGTAAATTATCCCGTGCCTTCTGGTGATTCTTTAAACACTGGTTGTCCAGGGCGACTATCAATGTCTTCACTGAACTTACAAATTATCAACAAAATAATCATGTTAACAGGGTTGGTTACTACTAGATCAGTCCAACATAAATATAAATTTTGTAATTTAAAAATCAATCCTTCTTGTCTATTATTACTATCAAGTGAACTTAGATCAAACTTGTTTTTTTTTTACATTGTACCACGTGACTGACATACCAAGATAATTAGTAACTTTATATGCCAAGAACTTTATTGATTTCAGATAATTGTTCTCTTTCTATAGCCATCCATTCGACTTATCTGAAAGTAGTCTTATTTGATATTGAATTATGTAAATAAAGTAATCATGAGCCACTATTTACTGAAGATTGATGCCTTTTGCTTAACTCTAACCTTTCTAGGAAAGACCGTTCTCTCCAAGGTCTTTTGTGCTATTTATCCCACTTATAAGGAAATTGACAATGGCCTGTTGAGGCTGCAGGGTAACATAAATATGTTCATCTCGTTAGGTGCTGGGAGTACTTTAAGGACTTCAATTATTTATATATCGAGTGACAACTTTAGTGAGGAGTCAATGTTTGCGAATTGCCAATTTTCCTTGAGAGAGGATGGCAAATCATTCAACATGTTGTTTGCAATCCCAATTTGGTTATGGAAATTTGGTGTGGTGACCTCCAATGTTGGTGAAACATGCAAAAAAGATCGGCGGTCCAGCTATACTTGTGGATTTGGCTAATATTAGCATTTTTAACAGCTTTTGTTAGCACTTTGAGGATGACTGTTGGATTGCGATATATTGTTCACGTCGACGCGGATAATGTTTATATATTGCGTAAACAGATACTCAAGATAAAAAGGATTATAAAGAATTAATAGTGGGTTATGTATGACTGTTTTTTAAATTATGTTAAAAAAGCATTGTAAAACCATAGGAGCAAAATACAAGATGTAAAGCAAAGAATACTTACCTCCTCCCTTTTGTAAACGAGGAGTTCCACAAATATATTTAAAACTGGTGACTTCGTCAAGTTGGCGTTATCCGACTTTCTCTAAGAATTAGCTCAAAAGAAGACTAAGTAGAAGAAAAAGTAATTATCCATTACCTCTGAGGTTCACATGCATAAATCTTTTTATGCCGTTGGTAATGGCGCTTCGTGGTATTCTCTAAGATATTCAATGCTACATTTTAAAAAGTCTAGATAAACGTCTCAGTATTCATAAATATGCCCAATAAGTAAAAAAAAAGAAGAAAGTCTCGATAGGCCAATTCTGCTAATGATGTTAATGCTTAAATGTTATAAAAAGGATCTCATATAAAAAATCAAGCGCTCCGCGCCTTCGGTAATATATATTAAAGCTTAAGATTCCCCATGCATTCTACAAACAGAAGAAATAAAACACGCGACAGGTGCAATTGGTATCAGCACTTTGCGCAAAATAACCAATTGAAAAAAACATGAATACGCCCTTGCTTATTTTCTCCTTTTACAACAGATCAATCAGCTATAAAACATTGATATTTCTAGCCTGAATATAACCTCCTCCCATTTTAAAATTCTGCATCCCTTCTTTCCAACAAAAGAAGTAAAAACTATGTTTTTAGTAGAAAACATAAACACAAAATAAATCTAACTTAAACATATAAATAATACAGAAGGTGATTGAAACAAATAACGGCACATATTGAACAGAACAGAACGGAACAGAAAACAAAAAAACAGGTTCAAATGACACACCGTCGTTAACAGTGAGTGATTCCAACCAAGATAACGATACAGTGCGATTAATTTTAGTTTGTCGATTATTACTTTAATTTAAACTGATCTTTGGTTTATCACGGGGTTTACATTATCTACCATGTGGTTGTATTTAACAAAGGATATAGAGGGAAAACGTAATCAATTCATTTAATCCAAAATAGTTTCATTGTCATGAATGTTATTATTTTAAACACGCCTTTGATATGTTTGTAATTATACGTACAAACTACAGCTCAATCCATTCCGGGCGCAAGCACGCAGTTCAGTGTATATTGCTAAAGATTGAAATTATGCAATAAATAAAAATATAGTTATTCCTACTGAAATCTAGTAAGTGTTTGTGTAATTATTATTGCCTCTGTAGTATGAATAACTTTTCAGCTATGAATAATACGGTATGTAACGTATACATACAAGATAATAATTTCACACGCTAACTTCCCCAGATTCTCAGCTGTTTTGCAATTTGACTTTTGGTATGACATTGAATTTTAAATACGTATACATGTAAATGTATCAAGATATTTTCTTTGTCAATGGAAACTTCATTTAACAATGTACATGTTTAAGTGTGACTTTAAACAACTTTTTTATGTGCATTTACAATAATTACCCGATACCGAGTATTTCCTACGCGTGGAGGGTATTGTGACGATACGCGTTTGTGTGTATGTATGTGGTCACAACTCAAGAAAGACACAACTGATTGACTTAAAATCGTGTACGATGTTGTAATTTAACCCGCTAAAGACGCCTATTTGATTCCAGCAATATCCGTTAACAATTGACAGAGTTATGGAATTAAAACTTATTAACAAGGAATAATAGAGATAAACTCAAAAGGCAGCTTCCTTCTTTCGCCTTGCTACCGGACGTTCAATATCGATGGTGCGAAAGTTATCGTGCGGACATGCACTATGTTCTTTTGTGCCGCGCAACACACGATCCTTGATAAATTGTTTCAGCGTATTATTGATTACAACCCAAGCAGGAATTTTACTTTCTCAATGTTTTTCAATACACATTTTGATGAAGTTATATTTTATTTTTAAGTAATGCGGATATATACAGTAAGGAAATGTTTTATTATTTTACTCGGTTTCGGGTTTGTACTCTATCTGAGTACTCATGTTTCTAATTGAAATCTTCACTCAAGGTCTTTTGTGCACTCATCTTCATCTACAAAATGTGATCCGCTATTAACTAATGTTTTTGTTGATATCACACTTTCTTTACGAAAGCTAAAACGGCGCTCATTCAGAAAATGATAATGAAATTCCAAAGACTATTTTATTTTTCGTCTTATTTGTATCTGGAGGCCGTATTTGTATTTGAATTATATTTACTCGATGGGAGGCAATTTGTTTTAAAGCTGACAAGAATTGTCAGCCAGGAGTCCCAAGGAAATAACTTCTGTCCAGTTTAATAAAATTATATTGGGATTGCATTTTAACAAACCTTTTGACTTGACATATAGTGTCCTATTTTCTCACATATATCCAATTAAGACAAAAATGACCTTGATGCAGGATTTATAGACTTCTTTCGTGACCTCCAATTTCTTTTATCACATCGTTTGCCAATTTCTCACTGCTGGCCAATATGTCAATATGAGCTTGTCCTTTGAGAAAGATCAATGAATTTATTCCCAAATATTCCACCCATTTGTCAATTTGAGTGCATACTTTAAAAAAAAAGAATATAATTTGTTCGTCAAATCCAGTTTCTTGTATCATATCGTCTGCCAATTTCTCACTGAAGGACAATATGTCAATAAATAAATGAGTTATTTCCCAAACGTTCCACCCCTTTGTCAACTTGAGTGCATACTTTAAAAAAAAGAATATACTTTGTTCGTGACCTCCAATTTCCTTTTATATTGCATAACAATATAGGCTATATCTACATTCAATTCAATTCAATTAAATTCAGTTTATTAACCGATATTGCGATTAACAACATGTGGGCATGTTAACAAACATATGTACAAGTTTTGTATATTAAGAGAAATACATAGTAATAATAACATTAATATAATGATACATTATAATTAGATTACACAATATATGCGCATAGATAATGGACTCATTCAACTTCGTTATACCCGCTCATAAAACCTACACTTACAAAAAACATATAGGATTCTACTCTATAAACGTATGTTACGAAAAAGGCAAAAAACCAACAGCTTTACACAATGGACTTTTTCACTTACGCAATATCGAGTATTTGACGTATTTTTCATACAAAGTTAAATATATCTTAAATATTAATTTCATTTTAATATTTCCAAAATGACTTTTTGGGAGGTGTAATGAATCTCCTATACATAAGTGGTATATAGTCCTTAAGGGAGGTGGGTGAGGGGGCCAACCATTTTCTTATCGGCTCAATATTTAAGGCAAATATTGTTCTTTAATTAAGTGAAAACTTCTTAAGGATATATATATATTATCTTGACGTGTACATTTGCCCATAATATTGCACACTGCAGGAAAGAACGGTCTTAGATGAACGTCCTGACAGAAAACAAAGGCATTTGAAACAGCAGCAAACATGCAAACCGGCAAGGTCCAAACCCGGGAACTCTCGCAGAGATGTTGCCTACCTCAAACGAAAGCTTTCTTTACTTGAAAGCGTCCTTTTTAGCTAGTAAATGTGTACATCAACATTGTTTATTTTAATACAAGAAGTAATAACCCTAAACTTCACTACCCAGAAAACTAATGTAAGACTCGACCTTGTGCAACAAGTCTGGTCAAGTATCAATTAAGTTAATTGTCCCTTTTCAAAAAGTCATGACTGCTCTCTGAACGTTGCAGCATAAAAAAAGGAAAAATTTCAAATTGAAAATGTCTTTGATATCAGGATTTTTATTCCGTCGGCTTATATCATGTCACCATGTCACCCAAGGTTACGGACATGTGAAGATGACTCAGACAAAATGATTGTCATTTCATACTATGCGTGTCCTGTCGCTTTACTTTCCAATTAGAAGGACATCATTTGTTCACCAACAAACTAGCAAAACAAGTATTCAGTCACATGGAATTATATTGTTTAGCTGCGAGTTTTCATATTTCATGTTTTTCGAAGTATCGGGGTAAGCTTTTTTGAGAGTTGAGAGGACATAATTGCAGAGCATAGACACTGATTGATGAAATGTCATTATCAAATAGTTGTAATTTTTATTTTGTCCACATATGTGTATTTTATTGTCACCTTCAAGGTTATGTTGTGACTTTACAAATGATTTATCTTTGAATAACTGATCAACTACGATACAATATAACTAGTTCATAAATTAAATGACTCTGAAATAAAATATCATATTTAAATTGTAATGTTTTAGAAATGTAATTATTATCACAATATCGCAAGCATCACACCAACACGTATTGTTATCGTATAATTATGTCAGTTATGAACTCAGTTCGAAATAATGTTTGAAATATCCAGTTGCATTTTCCCCTAAAAAAGGTATTTATTTTAGCGTAGGAGATGTATTTTGCTTTACAATACGTGGGTTGTTAATTGGGGGGGGGGGGGGGGGGTAAAAAATAAAAAAAAAAAAAAGGGTTTTAGGAATTATTTTTAAATTTTTTTAAAAAAAAAAAATTTTT
>JAUUEB010494590.1:0-10559 GCA_032362205.1 Clione limacina
AAATACTAATATACATCCATAATCAAACAATTAATACAGCCCAACTAATTGAAGGGTGCAATGGGAAAACCGGAAAAACTGTTGAAAAACTAACATCACCGGTGTTCCCATTGCACCCTTCAATTAGTTGGGCTTTATTAATTGTTTGATTATATATGTAAATTAGTATTTGCGTAATATGTGGGTTTTGGTGTTGTTGAAAAACTAACTTCATCGGTTTTTTTCCCAAACAAGTGGTACGCAACAAGATGTGTAACCTGTATTTGTAAAGGGGATTCACTTTAAAGTAAATTGCGAATCAGGATAAGAAACAAATCAGTCAAATCACAGATGTATACATCTACATATATCATCTATTTACGTGTACAATGACAAATCCAACTGTTACTAGAAGAAGATAATTGCGTCACTTCCGTTTGATCTGATGAGCTCCATGATTTTATATAGTTTCGGAATATATTACATTGTGTCGGAAGTCAATGAGGCCATGTAATCATGAATATATAAGATAAAGTCATCACTAAAGAGGGCCAGGACAGAATCAAAATGTCAAAGACCTTCACCAAATATATCTATCAGGGATAAGTAAATGAGATGTTTTAAACATCACATCACTCATCTTCAAGATCTAGTCTAGATAAGTGAGGAATCGTAGTCCTCTACATCTAAGTAACTGACATGTTCTAACATAATTATGGTTGAGACGGGAGTTCTCTTGAGTATTGGGTGTAATCAATTAACATTATCATAGTACAATCGGGACACTCTAAGATCCTTACAAACATCTATATCTTTACAGAAAATCGTATAAATCTGGTAGCACATGACAGCTCTTCAATAACGATTATTACAACGTTCTCACCAGGTGACTTAAAACTATTGATATAGGTTAATACCGGTTAACATTCATAGTTGGGAGATAAATTATAAATGTTAGTCAACCTGTGAACAAGGCTAAAAATAAAAGCCATATCTGAATTATTATTTCATGTTTGATATACCGCTAATAATATCCCGTTTCCGTCATTTTCTGTGTCACTTTCATCGTTAGATGTATTCTTTTTTTCTCTGAAATAGTTCAGTTTCTATGTTAAAAAGATAATTTATTCGTTCGTTATTCAATTTAAGGCTTATCACAACAATGAGTAGGCATTGCTCCATTCGCTAAGAAATTAGTTTTTATAGTGTGCGTGTTTGCAACACAAGAAAGTAAACAATAATTCATTAAATAGGACTTTTATGAAGTGTAGAGTGACAGCAAACACCATAAACTGAGCACAAACGAACATGTGTCGCTAAAATAGTAGGAAACAATAAACTATGCATTGAAACCCAACTTGGTTCCTATCTACCATTGAAAGAATCACGATGTTTGCTTAGGTTTAATGACAATAGAAGTGGATCAGTAACGTATTTTTTGTACACGCGAAAAACATTTAGATGTTATTTCTCATGTCATCTCATTGTTGTTCTTTTTACAGAACCAGCCAGGGTTCTTGAGTCTTAAAGACATAAAGCTGAGTGTGGCTTGCCCGTTCACGTCCTAATCTGATTAAATGCCCTGCTTATTCTTTACTCAAAGAGAAAGAAGCTTCTTTCTCAGATCTTTTACTCCGTTTAAACCTTTTTCGATGACTACTGACTGACTGTGCATAATTCTGCTGACAGAAGTGATGATGTTGTTGCAACGGGTAAGTTGTGACTTCACATTGCGTGAACATTATTAAGTTACTCGTCATTTCATGTTTGTCAAAAACAACCAACCAAACCACTCGAGATTATAGAGAAAGCGATTTGATAACCTGATAAACAGACTATATTGAAAGAAAAGGACGAATAAGAATAAATAAGACATTACCAATGAACAAAGGTGATGTTAATAGTATTACTGTATTAACCATCACAGTAAAAAAACATACATACTTTGCAAAGTTAAAGTCATTTGACCTCATCGAGGCATTAGAGATTATAAAAAGTACTTCGAATATCTAAAAACTGTGTTTTTAAAATGTGTTTGAAAGAGCTGATTTAATCATTATTTCTAATTGGAAGTACCTCTCTCAGAAAATCTTAAGGGTCAACACAAAACGATACACTATGCACCCTTTGTGAATTGTGTTTTAAAAACTCTGCCAGTAGTTTGAGAACAACTTGTATAATGTATTAACGTTTTTATTATTTGGTGTTTAAATTGTCTACAAATATAGAAAGAGAAAATTATGTTCATTGAACTTATTTAGTGCATCCGGCCGATGGTTAATGTTTTCTCGTATTTAGATTCATTCTTTGACTACAAATATATAGGAATAAAACGAAAAAGCTAATGGAATTTCTAACAGTCATCCGAATTATACGACACTGAAGCTACCCTCCACATCTGGCCATATCTACAAACACATTGCAAAAGTATGAGGTCTATTGAGTCAAAACTGTGGCTGTTATCCCATTGCATACATGTATTCAAGACATCAACAAATACATTAACACACATACAGATTTTAAATTGTATTATGAAGATTGCTTAGAAGAACATATTCCTTTACATTACAGACACATCTTATACAAGTGGTTATCCAAGTTATTTTATTTAACCTTCTATCAACAACTTTTTTTCAAAAGTGTCACGCATCTTAAACCCATTCTTAAAAAAGATTATCATTGTTATGTTAGTATTTTCGATGTTATATTTCATCAACAAAGATGTTAAACCAACAAAGGACATTATTGTGGCAGTGTGTCACAATTTAAATTGGATTTCTTAATGTGAGCGCTAGAAGATTTCAATTATCTTGTTGTTTACTATGGTGTAAGAGTTATTGTAAACAAGGGCTCAAGCTGTTGAGACGTATGTCCATTTCAGAAGTTCATAGAAACCTATCAATATTAACGAAATCTGAAAGCTAGATTTGTTTGTTTTGAAGAAAATGGTTGAATTGGAGATGTACCATGTAATAACGTGAGTTTGCAACTCATGTGATTGTGTCCATTTCTTAAATCTTGTAACCAATCAACTTCTTCGGGGTGGCCTATTTGATTCACATCATTTTACTAGGTCCCTTATAATGTATAACTTGTTTATATCGCATTTCCATAACTGATCAATGCGATGTTCATAATTATTATCCTGACAGGCAGGACAGAGATACAGATGTACATTCAGAGTATACAAGAATTCAAATGATCAACTTTAGTAAGCCTACAAAGATATTCGCTATAATGGAGACACACATGTACATACAGCGTATACAAGTAGTCCGCTGTTATGTGACGAGCCTTAGTAAACTCACATAGCCTATAAGTCAGGTACCCATATATACTGCTGGGTGAACAGGTGGAACACGATAGCAATTTTCTGACCATGAAAATTGTATCCCATTGCGGGGGTCGAACCCACAACGCTAAGGACGGCCGGATATTAAGTCCGTCGCCCTAATCACTTGGCTATCTGCTCCACAAAACAAGGGACCCTTGTAAGGGCAAACAAGACGACAGCAGTTATATGTAAGTTGAGTTAGATTTAAAGGAAAATCACACTATGCGGTACTTTTTTGAGGAATTGTTTTTAAATGTTTGAATTTCCATTCAAAGTTTTTATTGTAAATGTCAACGATTTTGCAAGCCCTACATAAGACTTCAAAGCTTAAAGGAACAATGTTAAGGCATCGCCAGTACTATTAAAACGCACCATCTATGTACGGCTGACGGAATTTATACTTGTTTGCCGAATGTATTGTGGTGCACACTTTCTGATGACGTCATGAATTTTAGGCATTCTAAAAATAACTTATGACAAAAAATATAAATAGTATGCTAGTAGCAGTAATTGTGACATCATGAATATGGATTCGTCCCAAATATAGCTCATTTATTTCAAAGACAGAGAAGAAGAAAACATAATGGTGTGTACAGGCAATCTTTACGACAAGTTACAATGAAGCATATTCCTGTATTTATCAAGAAAGCATCGGATTTGATAAACTATCTCATTATTAAAGACTACAGGAGGTTACACATTGTTTGTTTTTTTAATTGTCGATTGTAAATCCCTGATTTTGTTCTTTGTTCCTGTGCAAAGGTTTTTACAAATTTCGCTTTCAAATTGTATTCATTATCCCGGAAGTAAAAAAATCCGAGTTTTGTCATGTGATGTATCGCTGCAAAGAAAAGTAAGGCCTATTCACTTGAATTTAAAAAACACACATATTGAATAACAATCGCATTAGATTGACAGTAAACATAGAGTCTCAAGCGTTTACGTATGATTGATAACTCGTTTTCGCTGCTGAAAATACTCAGCAACAATCATTCATATACCCAATCAACTCTATCTAAAATATTGTTGTGTTTAATCTATCAAAATTGCTGTCTAGAAATTTCGGTTACGAAAATTACGTAATTTTAAGGGATTGAATAGACGTTGAGAAGTTGCTGATTCAAATTTGTACGAGTCCAAACTATGTCGATAAACCGAGCATCCTTCAATAGTTTCACATTTAATTGCTTTAAGACTTATTTCCAAGTCTGACTGATCCCAGATTGTCAATTTGACACTAGACTTCCGTAACATGTTGAACACTCCATTATCCATTGACAATTTGGAATTAATTCACCGGGTGGTCGCATCGGACACTTTTTATTGTTATCCTTGCGTAATGTTGCCATCGACCACATTCTTACTGTTTACGCATACTTTATTTCACGTATTCTGTTATATATTCTTATAATAGACCTAATCTAATTAAATCTGTTCCCTTTTTTAATCGAAACATCACTTGAGGGTTTCCTCCTACAACTTGTTTAAATCTATATTTTTCTCTTTCCACCACTTTGTATGACGACTTGTAGTTGACTACTCAGTGTAGTCTCAAACATGTATAACGAGTGTAGGCGTGTATTAGAATTTGTTTTCTTCGATCACATTGAGAATATCGATCTCGACAAGTTCAGACTCTTACTATGATGAATCACTCTGTACTTTAAAGCCTTTGTATCTATACTTTACAACTTAATCCATTTTATACATTTCATAGAAATATTTCGTCTCCCTCTTCCATTAAGTATGTACACTTATATAAAAAGTATTTGTACTGACTCTTTCTATAAGAGTAGTCTTGTAATCATGACTTGTATGATTACGCAGAATATTTTTATAGTGGAATGATGTACGTATGCACATTTAGTCAGCGGATTTCAATATCAAAGTTGTTTTTGTTCATATTTGTTTAGGAGGATAAGTTTCATAATCATTAAATTGACAGTATGAGATGAAGACATATGCTCATGCAAGGTAGACAGGAATGACACTAATGACATGCCTATATAGCAATAATGGCAAACTAATATGTATGGATATTTGAGTATTTTAAGAAATAAAAATATATGAAATCTAAACAAAGTATGATGCAGACAAATGTAACAAAATATTTGTATGCACCATTTTATAAAAAGCGGTACCTAACATTTCGAAGCTATCTTAGAAAAATGGGACTTTTATTGTATAAAACGAACAATATTTAGTGTTTGTAATCCTGTTCAACTCAATTTTATTATTAACACAAAAAAAGGAAATCAAACAGTGGAGTTAAAGTCAATACAATATTCAAATGTATTCTAAAAAGACTCAGACAAATACATTATTTATTATCCACTTTACGTCTTCGGTTTGGGTTTGGAACGTGTCTAACCACAACATCAGTTTCTTAACCCCACTAAGAGCGTGAGAAGGCACAAAGGTGTCCGCTTTATTAACTATAGAATAATCATCTAACTCCAAATTATGTTTCCTGTGAAATAAAGTTGTTTTGAAAAGAAATAAAGATATTATGCTGAAGTCAGTACATTATTTGCACCAAACGACCTCTTAAACTATAGATTATTTATAAAACAGCATGTTGAAGTGCTTTTGATGTATGATTCGTTATTTGCTATGTTGGTTTATTATAAAGGTTACTTTGTTTAAAAGTTATGATTATTATCAGGACTCAAGAAAGTGTGGGATCAAGCCTAGGGCCAAACGTGTATTTCGTTTATTCAGGAGATAAAATAAAATGTAAACACATTTCTCAACTCTTTATATGTAAAAAGATGGCATCCGAAAGTTAGCAACATTTTTTTGAACTCATAAGTTGAAGCTTTTAAAGAATACCTTCATAAACGAAAAAAGCACTTGCCTGTTTTCATTAGAATTTCGATTCGCATGTAAATGCTCACCACAAACTATCATGCCACTTAACCGTCTACCCTGTGGCCCCCACAGGTGTGCTAGTGAGTTATTATCCTAGATTTCAAGGTCTCAAAATTCCTTTATTTCAAGAATGTCATCAAACAACATATGGATATGAACTAAAATATTGCTGCATATGACTTTTTCAAGAAATTCAAACATGGAAATCAAAAGGTAAATGGACATGAAAAAGAAAAAAACATAATATACATATTATAATATATATAAAAAATACATATCAAAATTATGAATTAAATGCAGTAGAAAATGTATATTCAATTAAGACGAGCGAAAATTATGAACAAATTGAGAGCTTGTTTTTTAATATAACAAAATCAAAAAGAAAACGGTGGCTCAGAGTGCTTTAAGTATTGATAATGTCAACATGTTTACACAGATAACAAACGAGCATGTAATTATATTGTAAGATTTTACAAAACGCACTTGAAACTGATAATGGACAGACCACTAACAAACGTCCTAATCGTGAAAGTATAGTACAGCTATCACTCCCCATGAGAAATACGCGTGAAAGGTATAAAGGATACGGGTTCCTGTGTGCTAGGCTTTTTACTTTCACACCCCAAAACATTGCCCCACTGCAGTTGTTTTGCCATGAAGGCCAAGAAAGTAATACCCCTTAACTTTTCTGAACACTGTCTTATTTGATGATGCCGAACAGTGTAACTCAGACCTCTTACTATATATTTTGTGAGATAATTTGCAACACCATGTAAGTTTGGAGTCACGTCTGTTTGTTATATCTGCTGCAGAAAGAAACGTACCACCTATGCATCATTGCAATGACAAAAAACGATAAGAACCGGTTGACAAGCAGTTAATGTATTTGAACGGGAGTTCAGGCAAATATCAGATTATTCCGCGATTTTTAAACTTTAAACAAAGCTCAAAGTGTAGTACAATGCGAATCACAGTCACCAAATATGTGTCCTCGAAAAAAGCAATATAAATGTTGTTTCTACAATGAGGTTATTTCGTCATCTTATATTTCGACTGTAAAATATTGATAGTTTGATAGTTATTTAAGATTATGTAAGTCGTTTTATTAAGCAGTCAGACAATTATATTACCATAAAACAAGGTAAATAGAGTCATGAGACCATTTTTTTTAAAGTTGTAACAAATCCATCGCAATCTTTAACTTACACCAAACTGTCATCGTTGATTCATCCCAGTTTGCCCATTACATGACTTAAATATGACCTGTCAGCTACAAGTAAACTATGGTATTTAGCTTTTTGAGGCAATTTCTTTACCTATGTTTTAAAAAAATTAAGATATTCGCTTTGGACTGACGTGTAAAATATCTCTTTTTGTCATTTCATTCTTGGAATAGTGCTGGGCACCTGACAATTTCCTGGCATGGTTTAAGGTCGTCAGATATGTGAATCAATGGATAAAGATAGTGAGACGAAAGACAGAAAATGGTATTTCACGTTTTCATTTAAATATTTGTGCTCTGCGGAAATTTGGATCTTTTGTGTCCACAACAACTTGACTAGACAAACAACTGATCCTGGAAGCCGTCAATTATTTCTCAAATGGCCATATCTGATGGCTTGGAGAAAGGAACACACAACCAAAGAGATGAGAATATCTTGCCGGTCTTTATAGTCGTGGAACCTATTATCATAATTTTCGATGCCTGACGTTCAATTGATTAAATATTGGACATTGCGAAAAGCATCACTGCTCTTCAGTATCAGATAATAATGTGTAAATTCACATTGTTTTAAACACAGCTCTGTTACGCAACAAACATCGTTTACTGGCATCGTTCACTTCCCGAAATACATTTTGCCGTATGGTCACTATAAACTAAATAGAAATACAGCCCGCTTGTCTTTTTATATAACTTTTTCTTTCCTCATGAGTTGATAAAAACGATAAATAGGCACGTGGCTTGCCGAAATACTATTATTTTTATAGGGTTTCTTATCATTTGCAAAAACCGTAATTCATGACATAGCTTATAAGTATAATGTTTAGTTCACTTTATCTAAACTTCCTATATGCCGCATGGTACAAACAAGGAACAGGCGAAAACTCAATGTGCAGTAAATAGTGAATACTTGATGGCTGACTTTATCTACCCTATTTATTGCAAACAAGTTAGATATCGATGATGTATATCGATCAAGTTTTAACGAGATCGATATTCATCCATCGGTATCTAACGAGTTTGCCATTAATTGGGTAGATCAACTCAGCCAGCAAATATTCATTTTATTCCACTTGGCATATCTCATTAAAATGTAGTGATCTTTCTCAAATTAACAACAATTACGTACGTTCTAGAAATAATAGACGAAGGAAGTAAGACGTATCATTAACGATATCCGTATTTCGGCACCGGACCCGAGTACCATAGTGTTGTCTTACTCAAGACTTCCTGTGGTATATACATGTATAGGGGTGGCCAAAAGTCATGCAATCCCTTGCCAATTATTTATTAATTGTTCAAATTATATTTACAACATTTAATAATTCATATCTCTTATATACTATACCGTTTGCAGAATAAAATCATTATTGTCTTGAAATTCCGACTTTTGGGAAACTACCTTTGATCATTTTCCGAGGTTTGGGAAATCAAGAATATAATCTTGTTTTTTTAGGCAATTTAAGAAAAATTTGCCGCTACCGAGAATCGAACCCGGCACTTCTAGTTATTAGCCCGACGCTTTTACCACGACACTAGCGAACTCCTGAAGATAGATGCACAATTTGTGTATTAACTCTTTAACTACACAATTAGACGCGACTATTGAAAACGAAACCAAATCGCACCAATTTCACCAAATCGCACCAATTTCACCAAATCGCACCAATTTCATGCACCGGAACGCACTTAATGTGAATATATAAGAAAAGCGAGAAGTATTATTGTCAATGAAAGGTCAGCCTTTGTCAAATGGACTTGCATAATATTCTTTGTTCTTCTTCTTCTTCTGCTTATCGCGATGGAAATTCGTTTACGGGGTATAATAAAGAATTTTATGAATATCAGTATCTTACAAGTGGCACTTGTAAGACAATAAGATTGATTAAATACATAGTAATGTTTAAATTGTGTGCAATCATCTTGGCTTCGCAGTAGATTAGGTTTGTATAATACAAAGATTATCTAAAATAAATAAGACGCATTTAAAAACAGATTGCGACGGTTTCATGGTTATTAATTTAGAGTCTCGGTATCATTCAATGTTGTACTGCATGATGTGGTTATTTTGAACGTTTCTGTTTTCTTGTGAATTAATTACATGTACCGAAGGAATTTCTTTTTCACAATTCTTCAATCCTTCAAACAACATCTACCGTCCAATCAATATCATATATTGCGGCTTCGAAAACGGACTCATACGCATGCGATGTGGATACGTTGCCGCGATTAAAAATCATCCCCCGAATCGAGTTCCAAGCTGTGAGTTCAAAGGAAAATGTATTGAAGTTCTGCCAAATACCGATACATTTAAATATTCTGAGCACCAAAACGTGAAGACAGAACCACAGCTGAAATGGCTTACAAGGAAAGTTAATTTATATATACGGATTGGATCAAAATAAAGTCTGGGAGGTATTTGTTTTTTTAAAACTATTTTATTAGAATATATTTTATTCTAAAAATGTACGACAAGTTTGGCATCTGTAAGCATTATGGTGCAAGCAAGTTGTATAACTAAGGCTTGTAATGATTGAATGTATTTTAAACTAAAAAAACAAAACAAGTCTGTTTATTGCGTCATCTAATGCGAGATTTCATCTCTGGCGAGACCAAGTTGAGGTTGCGTAGGCATCAATATGCAAGGAAATAACACTGCAACAGACAGAGGTCTAGCCGAGGCTGTCTTAGCTTATGAATTAACCATTGAGAGGTGATCAACAAATCTGCATAATAAGATTGAACGTCTGCTTTTTTATTTATTTGTTTGTATACATCGGAATAACAGCCACTGTTTTAACTCAATCGTCACAAAACGTGGTTATTTGTTATCATGTTAGGACTTACAGTCAAGCTTTTGATGTAACTACTGAATTGTACTATTTTAATAAAGATTTTTTTATATTTTACTATTCGTCCCAACGTCCATTTCCAGCGCGTAAAAAACACTAACCCTCTATTCTCAACTCTATACAGTTTTACAGACTCACCTTGTGACGTATGTTAACATTTGAAAACAAATATGACCCTTATTCCCCGATCACAATTTATTGTGACTCGGGGTATATTTTTGTTTTGTCTGTCTGTCTGTGTGTCTGTCTGATACCGCGATAACTTGAGAAAGATACAACTGATTGACTTCAAATTGCGTAC
>JAUUEB010494601.1:0-10558 GCA_032362205.1 Clione limacina
ACCTACCTACCTACCTACCTACCTACCTACTTACCTACCTACCTACCTACCCTCCCACCTACCGACCTACCTACCTACCTACCTACCTACATATCTACATACCTACTGATCTATCTATCTATCTATCTACCTACATAACTATCTAAAATTAACTCATCTATCTATCTCTGGCTGGTTGCCTGCCTGCCTGCCTGCCTGCCTGCCTGCCTGCCTGCCTGCCTGCCTGCCTGCCTACCTGCCTACCTACCTACCCACATACCTACCGACCTATCCACCCACCCACATACCTACCAACCTACCTACCTTAGTATTAAATTAACTTATCCATTGATCTATCTCTACCTACCTACCTAAGTATTAACTTAACTTATCTATTGTTCTATCTCTACCTACCTACCTAAGTATTAATAGATCTATCTCTTTGTGTCTCCAGGTGGTCATTGCTACATCAATGGTATGGATCATGCTAGATGTCTTTGTCCTTATGTACTTCACTGACTGTAACAACAGCTCTGGATGTAACAAGGACGCAGACGTCAGACAGCTCTCAGATAAAACAAAACCTGGAGGTTTTCTGCAGAAGATTTTTCCTAAAGGTCAGTACTTTTAAATTGAATAAATAATTATATAAGAAACTATTTATGCATGCTACTGCTACATCATTTGTAGATGTTTATAATTTTCCTTGAAAGTCTAACAAATGTTACAAATGTAGTGTAAGCTTCGCTGGAAGTCAGAAAAGGGTTTCCTATTTTTGTAAGAAATATACTAGGGCAATGCATGTTTGTTTGTAATAAAGTAAAAATGTTCTGGATTGATGTCTTATTTCTGTTACATAGTTAGGTCTATCTCTATTCTTTGCCTTTTCTTGAAACCTAAACTTCAATAGAATTTCTCCTATTTAAATCCAGAATAGTTGTGAAAAATTGACGGAGTTATAGCCCTTATTGAGTATTTTTGCTCTATGTTCTTTGTTAATTTGGCAAAAATATGATGTGGTCACATCTTAAGGATTAAGAATCTGAAATCTTGCAAATAGGTCCTTCTAGTGACTATCTAGCACTATATGTTCATTGTTACTTGTGTCTGATGTGCTTGGTTGTACTCTCTAAGAGTACTTATTTTTCTAGTTTGAAATTATGTTAACGTCCTGAAAAAAAGAGATCTCATGAAATCTTTAAAAAATTGTGATTTATTTGACTAGTTTCACCCAGGTTTTGAGTAATTTTGGGCCATATTCACAGGTGCTAGTACTGGTCATGAACCGAAGCCATTAGCCCTGCATGGTAAATGTTCAGTTGGCTTGATGTATCTTTCTGTTTATTGTACATTAGGCCCCTTTCTGTACTACCATAATATATCCCCCTAGTAAACTCATACTAATATTACTATATACCATATAAAAGATGCCAATATGTTGTATGTCTATTGTTTGATCTAAAAACTTACTATATTTCATGTTACATATTGTGAATGAAGATGTCAGTTTGAGGTTGAACTTATCTGCCTGCAGGTTTAGAAGGTATCAATTTTCATGAAGCCATTTGAGGGTTTATCTAAAAAATGAAAATAATTTTTTTTAATATTTGTAAATAACATATATGCTTGTACAAATCACATTGAAAAAAGAAACATGTGTCTTGTTGTTGGCTTTCTTTAATCATCAATTTTGACAAGTTTAGATGTTTTTTGCTTGGTGGGATCAATCCCTTTTGTAACTGTAAAGGGGAATGCCTGATTTGAATTCTCTGTCAAAAAATGGACACAGGTGTATGATTATGCATGTGTCTGAATCTTTTTAATTCCCTCTCTTTTCAGTTGTCTTGCTTTTCTGCTGTTTGTCATCCAGTTTCTTCTGGCATGCATTGAGCTGCTTGTTGAAAATGTTTCTCCACTTGTTCCTGTTTGTTACAAGACTTTCCCATGACGTGTCCTTGATCATTTTTATGTGTGGACATCCTTGAATCTCAGCACAGGGCCACCTTTGACTCTTTGTCCATATTTCAATTCACCAATAGAGATGGTTCTTTGACATAGCCCAACCACCAAAGTCTACATGCCAGGTAGATCAGCACAAGTCAGGACTTCTGTATTGGTCACTTTGTTTTTCCATATGACCTCGAGGAGAAGGCAAAGACTTATCTTGCTGAAATGTGATGAAAATGAAAGAACTTTGTTTCATTATTTTCCTAATCATTGATAAGGTTTGAAAAGCATAAAGGCCTCCTCCTCATCATAATTTGCTCCATTAATCACTAATCTTTTAAACTGTAGATGTGCATATATTCGCTGAAGTTGCTTGTTACTGGAGAAATTTCCTTAATAGAATGATATTTTTATAAAGTTATGTTCATTTATTTCATGTCCGACTCCAACAATTTATCTGACTCTTGACTCCAGCCAATTATTTTTCCCTACTCCACTCAAAAACCTTCTGACTCCGACTCCACAGCCCTTATTACAACACAGCAACATATCAGCATTGTTGTATAGTTTTGAAACACATCCAGATGAGTGATGGTAGAAATATTCATATACTGAACAGATTTTTTCCATCAAAACATTTAGATTTGTTAGTCTACTAGTAAAGAAAATATCTGTGTCAAAACAGTGACATAAACACAGTTTCTATATGGTGCATGCAAGGGAAATGATGAGAATTTTGGTAGAAAAATCTCTTTTTAATTCTCTGGCTCTCAGGGAAAAAACAATATTGGGGTCATTGTGACATACAGAGGTCACTGTACATACGTTTGTTTATGTTTGACTTAGTTTGAATAATGAACTAGGTAAATAAAAGCATGTGAGGTCTTTGCAAACTTCTTTTGCTGCTTAACAAACACAAAATAGCAATTTCAAGTTTAGAGTTGGCTTGAAAGCTTATGGTATCTAAATAAACTAGGTTTGTGAGTCAAAGGAAGGTTTGACCTTGTGTGTGTTTATGGTCATATTTCTCAGATGTTTTTGACAAAATGGACATAGTAAAAAAGATTCACAAAGTGGATGTAGAGAAAAAGAAATCTAACGTCACAAAAGGCAAAGGTGAGATGAATGGGCAGCAGGGCATCTTTGACAGTGTACTTTGAATTGTTGCTTTTAATTTCTGCACTGTTATATCAAAAGGAGGCAATTGTGGAACAGTTTTGAAAATATGAATATAATTGTCAGTTTAAATAGTAAATAGAAAAATGGGTCCAAATTTAGTAATTAAAATCCTCATATGCCATGCTTTTCAAGGACACCCATTGCATCCTTATGTCCATACTTATATCATGGTTATTGTATTGAAAAAAGTTATCATACAAAAATGTGGCTAATGACATGCACACAAAACTAAAGTTTGTTAAAAGAGTACATGATAAATCATCTTCCTTAACACATGTAAAGGGCTGTTTTTTTAAAAAACAAATTTTACTGCACATCACACTTTACTGAGTGTTAGACAACACAAGCTAACTTATTTGAACTTGTTGATCAATTGGTTACCTTGACCCTTTAACATTTTCACCTTTATCTCAAAACATGAAAATTATTCATATTGAAAGTTATCAAAATTTGATTTTTTGGGCCTTTGCTTCTGTTGCTTTCATAGATGTGTTCTGTAATGTATATTAGACTAAAGGACTATTGGCCATATTTGGTCTTGGCTCATTTCCTCACATAATTGTGTGAGCTGACTGATATTTGGGGAAATGGTGCTGCATGTTGAGGTGCTAAGTAAGGTTTGAGGTTGTCTGTCAATCTCTATAGGCTGTATTGTGTGTTTTGGTTATGTACAATGTGGAATGTGTATGGTTTGTTTGTTCTGCAGAAAAAATTATTAGTGTTGAAGTTGGCTCACTTATCTCGATGATATTGATGGCACCGTTTTTGATGAGTTCAATCGATTCAGTGATCGATTAATCACTCCTTTTATTGTACCTTAATATTAGTAGTAGTGTAGTAGACAACCAACCAAATGAATCATTAAAATGGTTGACCATAAGTGATCTCCCCTGCATGATATGAACAAGGCGATCGACCCTCTCTCCAAGCGCCAGCTTTTGTGGATGGCAGCTTCTTTTGAAGTTTACGTGTACTGGGGCTTTGCAAATTTGCTAAATGATTTATCTCAATATAAGTTAAATCACAAAATGAATAGAATTTTCGGATTTCATCTCATCAAAATTAATCTAACTGGTCCTGGCCACTCAATTTAAAGACTTTTAAAGAATAATGATTACTTTTTCAAATAATAGTTTGCCATATCTGTATATTGCATGTGGTGAAACAAATCAGAAACACGTTTTTACTATTGATGCTGTCAAGGTTGGTGCGTAAAAGGGGAATATTGTGACCTCTTTGCAGAAAACTGGCATCAAATAGGACATAAACAAGACATTGGTCTGAGCGTTAATCATTCATGGACCATTTGATTTTACCACTCGTTTTGAGTTGAATCGCGAATGAGTGACTGTAAATGTAGAATACAAGAATCATATCGAACGATGTGTTTGGAGCCTTGAATTTATTAATGTGTTTGATAATGAATTGATCCACCTTCAACACTAAAAATTATGTATGTTTTTATCACTTTATCATATAACTTTTGATGTTATTAATTTGATTATTTTTAAAATAATTATGAAACTGGAAATTAGAAATATTTTTATCCTGTTTTTATCATCAAAATTGTGCTGATGTGTCATTTGAAACAGTTGCAGCAACTGAATATGTTTGGCCTTTTGATGTGATTAACAATCTATTGTTACCAATTAAATCATCATCTAAAAGGTCACAGATGTTATAACTGTCTTAGTATCGGTTTTATTTGCATGATATAATGGCTTTAACTCTGCAAATAAAGATTGATTTGGCTACGGTCGCCCTGTCCTGCTAATGATATTATCTAGGCATTTTTTGTACCACTCATGTTGTGCCCGTTTAGATATCTTGGTTACATATTTTTCCAGCTGATTGATACTTGCAAATATTTTCACTTGACTTTGGTTACTGTGTCATAGCTGAAGATTATCTTACGTCATGATCTGTTGTATACTGGGAGAGGATACAGCCAGACAGTTTCCATTGTCCTAATAGTGGTTCAATATTGCAACAGATTGTTGGAGTAGCTGTATTGATTGTCCTCATTATACATTGATCTATGTTTATGAGGTTAATTATTGAAGGTCTGTCCTATCTCCAGTCAATTCTGGTTATTAATTATTAGCATTAGGTTGCTAAAATATTTTGCTGATAACTGAAGTGCATTCATTAAAAAAGAAGAAACACAGCAACAACAACAGCAACTACAAACATGTACTTATTGATTTATTTTAAAAGCTTAACATACATGTATATTGTTTCAAAGCCATACTAGGGGTCAGGGAATATGCACCCCTGTACATTTTAAAAATGGAAGCTAAATGGTGGAGCCATCATTTATGGATCTTATTTCTGTACAAAAACATGATGCTGATAAGCAATGGCCCGCAAGTGGATCATGCTAAAAACAGGTCAAATTATTTAAGAAAAAAAGCGTAATTAACCTGTTGTTGCTAAAACCAGCTTGGCAATGCGCAATGACCACTGTATTATTTTTAACTTAAGATAAGATAAGATAATTTACAACTTTATTGTCAAAAAATGACACATTATTTGTGTTGATAAAAATATAAGCAAGTAAAAACGTTCAAAACAAATATCACGTAGGAATGATCAGTAACACAATATGAGCATAATGTAAAACTTATTGCACGCAACCAAAAACAACATGTATTGCTCCTTACCTTCCAAAACACTTTTTCCCCCAGGGAAGGAGAAGTCAAAAACTCAGTCAAATTCACCCATATGAATATATATTTACAAAGAGATAATAGAAAACTTGCTAAATCCCCCGAGTTGGGATTTCATTTCCCGGGGGAAGATTCTTCCCATCTTCCCCGTTTTTGGAAGGTAAGTATTGCTCCAAAGTCAGTATTGATGAATATATGATTAATTGAAAAGAGCACTTAAAAACCCTTGGTACTAACTGGTATTTGAATTTGACCACCACGGTACCAATCGGTCATACGTGCCTGGCATATATCAGATGCTCCCAAAATTGAGAAAGAGTAAAAAAAGGCAGAATACATTTGACAAAGTTAATATAGATCAGATTTATGAAATGCAAAAGGAGGGTAATTAATGTTGTTGGCGTACACTACTACTAACAGTTTTGCTTGATCTTTGCATGTTGTATTGATGTGATTATGATTTATGTCCTTTTTAAATATTTGAAACTGGGTTGCTCTTGGTTTTCACAGCTTTACATTAATATAGAGTTTCACAAAAGTTCAAATATAATGAGCTTTCTATAAGCAAGTAAACAAACAAAAAATCTATAGAAATTGATAGGGAATATAAAGATTTTCTTTAAGGCAAACTACATTGGGGTTTTGAAATTATCTGAAATTATGATGATTACATTCCAACATTATAAACTTTGACTGAAATAGAAAGGTCATTGATCTCAACCTTCACTTCACTTAGATAGCTGTTTTATGCTAGTATTAAAGAAATAAGTACAGTAGGCAACAAACCAGACAGTAGAGCTCTTTTTTAAAATTGAGTGCAGAATTTTGTTTTTACAACTTATTAGCTATCATGTTTTAGCCATGGACATTAACACACTAACGCCAGCATTGATTAATGTATTTCATTGTTACACAAACTATTCATCATTATATTCCACCAGGAAATGTAGTAGTCTTTCTTTGTTTTGTGTGTGTATTTTAATTTATTTGTATTTGAAAAGGTAGTATATAGATATTTAAATTTTGAAAAAAAATAAACTCATGAATTTCACTTTGCATTTAAGATTTCATTCAGTTAAAAGCGCCCCTGCTTATGACTTTTGAAGTCCTCATTTAGAGAAGAGATCCTTCTGAAGACGGATAGCAGCCTGCTAAAACATGTGTTAAGCAAAATATAAAAGAAGAAAAACAGTCAAGTAAAGATCATTAAGGCTTTTAATGCTTCCAGTAAAGTCGCTGGATTGAAGCGAAAGTCACATGCAACTTGTATGTGGTGTCAAGGTCAACTTCCTTTGGCCTTGCACTAAATAGATCACAGCAGTTGTGTATTGTTTATTTCAGTCTTGCCTCTGAAATGACACTTTTCTAAACAGTCTGAGTGTTCGAACTGGAACAGTGAGGAGATATTGTGTTATGAAATTGTTTGGGGCAAGACAATACATACTAATTAGACTAAGTCAGTAGGTCTAGGTTTGTGGTGGTATTATTGGGTCCACTTATTTGTTGAATGCATATTGACAAGATTTTTAACAAGTGTTTTAAGTGTTCTTTATTGATTAAAAATTGGGGATTGACAGACCTTTGGTTGAATAATTAAAACGGCATTTGTTGAACACACTATCTACTGTAGATCATTGAAATAAGAGCTCATTTCATTATATACTGCTGATGAATATTTTATACAAATGATGTATACTTTATACTGATTATATGAATATCTTTTTTTTTAAACAATTACAAATATTTTCATTCAAATGATAAAATGTGTTTCAGAATTTTCTTTAAAAATAAAAGAAAAGAAAGCTTATCTATTACAGCATTGAATCTGATTTTTACTTTGTGTTTGTGTCCTTGTTTAGGTTTACTGTCCAGCAGTGTACGTCATGGCCCTGGTGATGGTGGTAAGGCAGTCAAGGTCCCTTCAGACCGTGAGGCAGAGGCCAAGGAGACATTTAAGATCAACCAGTTTAACTTAGTGGCCAGTGACCTGATGGGTCTCAACAGAACACTGCCAGACTATCGCATGGATGAGTAAGTGAATTAGTTACCCTCGGGATTGGTTTGGCTGATTTATATTCAAAATCTTCAGACCAAATAGGAGCTTTTTAGTCACATATATTTTAGAAAAGCTGTTTCTAGTATCTATTTTGGGGGTGATGAATCCATCATGAAAAAGTAAACCCTTGTTGCAATACATTGAGCGTATTTAAAGTGTGTTCCAAAACTAAAATGAAATTTTGAAGAAACTATGAATGATAAGACATGCATTTTTTTCGTGTTCAAGAAGATTATTGTGGTTTTCAAATGCAACTGATTTATCCCCCCTGGAAAATGTAAACATGGTATCCCCCCCCCTAAAAATAAACATTTTCCCCCTTGAAATGTTATCAACTTTTTGTCATTGTTTCTAAGATGCGTTATGGGGGGGGGGGGGGGCATCTACATTTTAAGGTTGACAGTCACCCTGGGTTTTATTTGACACAATTTTTATAAGATTCAAACAATTTTTCACTGATTGGTATCAAGAAATGCAACAAAAGAAATTCTCACAACTTGTGTTAAGTATGATGAAATAATTCTCTCTCTATATTTTCTATTTTTGCATTTCTGATTTCCAATCAATTACCACCGACCAGTCATCTGATTCTTTAGTGTCAAAGAAAACCGCAGTAATTTTTATTGAACCTGTAAAAACCAAATATCTTTATCTCTCATAGTTTCTTCATAGTTTTGTTTCAATATTGGAAAATACTTTAGATATTCTCTGTATATTGTTGTTCATCTGGATGAATTTTGTGTGTGCTTCAAAAAAATAATCCTGCACTGGGAATCGCCAATGTTTTAAGACTTTCAACATAGAGAAGCAAAGAAAACCAAAGACCCCACCTTAACAGATTATGTACAAAGGATCTGTTGAGACCTAGGCATCTGACCATCCTTATTTAAAGAACTTCCATGTTTTTTCTGTACAAAACAAAAATATTTACTAAGTGATAAAGTAAGGCTTATCAAGAAAAACGACTTTGTTCATATTGTGCTACGTGTTATTATGCATTCTTGCTCTAATTTCAGTTATAGTAATTGAAACCTACACATTTTGAAAGTGGGATTGCATAATGTTTGCATCTTTACCAAGGCTTATATGAAAATGTTGACTAAGTCATAGGTAATATCAATACATGAAGGTTAATAAAAGAAAATGACATATCTAAAATTTATAACATGATTGTTGTTTCTTTCAAATTGCATTAACTGTGATTACTTGTGTCTTAAGTTAGATTAAAAATTCATTCCAAAAGCTGTGTGTTTGGTTGAGAATTTTATAGATTTTCCACTCACTCACTTATATAGATAACTCACCCTTAAGAGAAAGGAAAAAAATCTAAATTGTTTTTCCTCCATATAGTAATTGAGTACAGTTTAAGAAGTACCTTTCTATGCCTCAGGTTTCTTAAAATACCTGTTATCAAATGGAACTACATGGCGGCTCCATATAATCTTCAATGAACAGAATTCATCATTCTTTAAATGTCCTTTTTTCACAGATGCAAAGCCAAAAAATATCCTCCAGTAAGAGTTTTACCAAAGACAAGTATTGTGATAGTTTTCCACAATGAGGCTTGGAGTACGTTATTACGTACAGTACACAGCATCATGGACAGGTCACCACATGAACTATTAGAGGAGATTTTATTGGTGGATGATGCCAGTGAAAAAGGTAAAGCTAGCTTTTTAGTAGCACATATTTAGATGAGCTCTTCTACTATCTTTTTTTTGGTTGATTTATTTTTGTTTGAATATGTAAAATGACATATGCCAGTTAAGTATTTTTCATTGAAAAATGTTAAAATGGAAAGTTAAAAAGTATGTGAAACTGACTGATCGTTATAATGTTTATTTGTTTCATACTTCATATTTGACAAGATAAAGGAAGATTCTTGCATTAGTCACTTCTTTAAACCTTTTTTAATACTTTGCTTCTGCCCTTTACCCAAATATCAAGCAACATCAGAATTAAAAAGTACTGCTAGAGTGACAGTTAAAATGTTCTTTACCAAAGGGTTATGAATGACCTCTGAAATATATGTTTTTTTAGTATGTAATTTGTATCTAGGTGTTTATATCATTTTTGTTTTGTCTTTCAATTTGGTAGTCTTCATTGCTTTTTTATTTAAAAATTACCAACATTTCTATATTGTCTTTCTCAGAACATTTAGGCAGCAAACTTGAACAATATGTTGCCACGTTGCCTGTTTCTGTTAAAGTTATTCGCACAGGCCAGAGGATTGGCTTGATAAGAGCTCGGTTAAAAGGTTTGTATGACTGGTTAACTATGATAGTTTGGCTTTTATTTTAAAAAGGTGCAGTTTGAAGTATATATTAATTTTTTGGGTTCATTAATGGAGTTGATATAAGGTAAAGGCAGTGTTTTCCTTGGTTTGAAATCTTTCATTAATTGAAATGTGAATTGATAGCTGTTTGATTTGCCGTGAAAGAGATTCAGATACAAAACTAGGATAATTATCTTATTTGTTTTTAATTAGTTTTAAGTGGGTCTTTAAAATTGGATTATTTAAAAGTTTTAGCTGTCTTATTATGAATCCAAGGACTATTGGGTACTGACTTAATATTTAAAATGATTGTCAATGTTTTGTTGTTTTTTCTCAAGCTTCTTGTTAAACACATGAGAAAAAACTTGTATTCTAACTGAATAAACACCCTCCCCCCCACCTGCTGGCTGTTATTGATGTAATATGCTCTTTGGATATACAAATTAGCTTAAT
>JAUUEB010494612.1:0-18642 GCA_032362205.1 Clione limacina
ACATCCCTCTTAAGGAGGGTCTTCTCAAAACACCAAAACAGACCTCAGTAGAGGCCTTTTCTGAGAAATAGCCCTCTTGAGGTAGACTTAGTCCTCAGCAAGGGGTCTTCTGAGAAAAATCCCTCAGTAGAGGCTCTCAGATTTCTGTGGCAACCATGCAAGCAGACTTGACTATATATTTTCCTTGGTTTTTTGTATAATACATGTGGACTTTTATCAATGATTTAACTTTTCCGCAGATCTGCTTAAATTAATATCAGAAGAATTTCTGAAAATGTGATTTCTTAATGTCTGATTTTCTGTCGACACTGTCCATGTAAAATATTTTGGGTGAAAACTGACCTGATTAAATAGGCTTGTAAAAGAAATATCTATCATTAGATGAAATAGAAACCCAAACAGAAAATGACTGCTGATTACATCATGACAGAGTGTTTTCTTACAAAAAAGTTAAAGTTAGTCCACTTCATGAAGTTGAATCAAACCGTGGGAGACATAACAAAAACAGTAGAATCGGGACCGTCTAATGGGTACTGAATTATCAATGGCTTATGTAGTATGAATTACTATGACAAACAGGGGAAAATAAGGACTTTTGCATTTTTTTCAGATCATCAATTATTCATTGGACTCGACTCAAATTTACTCAAAGTTAGAATTGCAGATTCAGAAGTTTTTTTAAAAATTCATATAGCATATTCGGGGGAAAAATTAGGACTTTGTTCAGATCATCAATTATTCATTGGACTCTACGCAAATTTACTCTCAAAGTTAGAATTGCAGATTCAGAAGTTTTTTTTAATTCATATAACATATTCCTTCGTACCTCAGGGTGTGTATTGCTCAATTAAATTTATTTGTTTGGATGAGCAAGCGAACTTAAGACCAATGTGTACCTTTATTACAGGATTTAAATATTGATTATGAATCATCAGAATACAGAAATAGAGTATCAAATGTATGAGCTGACATGGGTACGAAGCCGCAGTTTAGAAGCCAAGGGTTCGGCTTCGTCCTGTTTACAAAGACAGGCTTCATCCTTTTTTGGAAGAGAGGCTTTGGCTTCCTGGAATGTTTTTTCATTAAAATATGTGTTTTTCTTACTCCAAATCCATTCAAAAGTATCAAAATGTTAACTAGACACTGTTTACAAGGTACTGAAATAGGCAGGATGATTTAACCTTTTCGTAGAGTTTTCTAAAATCAAAGGCTTCAGTTTCGTGAGTTCCGGCTTCGTACCCATGTCTGCGTATGAGATAGTATCATCTGGAATTTACTGCAGCAATTAGTTTTTCATTAGTTATTACATTCTTCGTTACACAATGCCATTAACATTTGTTTAAAAATGTTATCTTTATTTTTCAACAGGGTTGCTCATATCCATTAGTTGTCAAATTTGCTGATACTCAGAACTACAGAGAACAGCGCAAAACACAACAGATGAACCAGGGCATGTGGGGGAACAACTCTGGTGGCTTTGGGGCGGCGCTAGGGCCCTTGGAACTAACTGGTATTTGAATTTTGTAGAGGGGACCACCCCTAAAATACTGGTTTTTGAATTTTGTAAGAGGGGACCACCACGGTACCAATCGGTCATACATGCCCAAAATACATGAGATGCCGCCCCCCGCCCGGGGAAATGTTGTTAAAGGAATACAGTGTAGTTGAGGACTTAAGTTATGTTGAGGATTGGAGTAGATGTTCATAGTTGATGACTTCCTTTCTGATTTTGTTTTATATCCCCCTTAAGCATGAGAGTAATTATGTATATATTAGTTTGGGAAAAGTCTTTAATTGATTGAGAAAGACTAGCAAGTGCTGTGCACCCGTGTGTGAGTGCCGTACATTTTCAGCGAGGCAAGCCATGCACCATTCCAAGTCCTGATTTTGTATCAATTGTCAGTTTTCCTTTTATGCAAGGTAACAACTTAATAGGTTAAGTATTTTCATATGAAATGGACATAATTAACATTTTAATTGTTCTCAGCAAAATTAATAAATGTTTTTTATTTAAAAGCTTACTTTCAGTGGGACTAGAAATATTTTCTATCATTTTATCGTATCAAGTCATTGGTTGGCATTTTAATTAGAGTTTATGATGTTTTTCCAAGCCATTTGATATTGTTTATTATCAAAGAAGAAAAAAAAATTCAACAAAAGTTTGAATATGATAAATAAGAATTGTAGTATGCTCTATCGGTGACCAATAGTTTCTGATTTTGCCGCAGCTCTCCTTGCGGCTCTGGCCAGTTTGGGGGCAATGGCAAACACCTCTGGCAATCAAGGAGGCATGAACAGCGGGGGAAATAACAATCCAGGTGGGCTTATGGCTGAGTAATTCACCTTTGACTTTTGTTTCTTTTTTCTTTCCGTTTTCCCATTGTTTGGGGCTTTAGCTAGATGAATTTCAGTTTATAACATTAGAAGGTCCATGATATGCCATTAAATTCAAAGAGTTTTCAAATGACCTACTTTCTAGCTAAAGCCCTGTTTACTTGTTATATGTATGTCGTCTCAGCACAAAATTTTCATCCAATCAACATCACCTTCAAATATAAATTCACTTCTGTAAATGTTTCTTTTTTAAAATTCTAGATATAAAATTGAATTTTTGAGGGCTTTTGATTATTATTAATTACAAACACTTCAAATCTTGCTTGCAGAAGGTATGACCTTTTTATTTATATTTTATATCTATCAACATCAATAAAAATGACAAAATATAAGTCTGGTTTATAAAAAAAATTAAAATAGGGGATGTGAAGATTGAATTTTGTTATAATGTACAATTTCTAAGCTAAACTGAGAGCAAAATTTGGTAGGCTAGTGTGTTTTTATTGCTTAATTTTTTCCTTTTCTAGCATTTTGGTCATATATACTCTGGAATTCATGCCTTTATTAGCTCATTGTGGATCATAGCATTTTCTTAACACCTTGCATCTCCCCCCTTGTAATGTAAAAAATAAGTTTGTTGCTTGCATATCAGTAAAACTGTCATATTATGTGCTAAATAGTGTGTGCTTTGATTTCTAGTCATATCTACATACTTATGTGGTCCACCAGTATTTAGTCTTTGTAATCAAGATGTGTGATGTACTGTTTCCATGCACCCAATATTAAATGCATGTTTTATTATAATGAACAGTAGGTTTTTCTTTTTGCAATGGCAATATTTGTAGATTTTTTCAAATTGGAATTTTTAGGTTATCTTGTTTCAGTGGAATCAATTTTGAGTAAATGATTTTGTAACTTTTTTTTTACTGTTTTAAATTTTAATTAACTCATCCCGCTTACTTCTCAATTTTCTAAATTAAAATTAAGCATATGAAAACATCAAGACCTACATACTTTTATGACTTTGTAAATATACAATTTTAGATTTGAATAATCTTGTTAACTTCAAGGTAATTGAACATTTCGAAATTTGTTGAACATCGAATATATGCCACTTGGATATATAGAATAGATAACAAATGAAAACGCATATGTTTTTCATCCCCCTGGATAAAACTATCTCAGTCTGGTCACCCTGCTTTCAGCATTATATTGTTCACAATTTGTGGTTTAATTAAAAAAAATCTAAATATATTATCTAATATAATAAGTATCATGCATGAACATAGTAAAGAGGTAAATGCTTCCTTCCTATTTAACATGTGACCGATTTTTTGCTTGCTGCACTTTCTTGAGAATTGTCTGCCATCAATTTTTATTAAAATCAGGAGTTCTTTTCATCAAAGCCTTATCTGAAGGAGGAATGTCTTTCCAGTTTTAAAAACCTTTACCAGATTTTGGCGGTTGCTTTTGCTTTTTAACAAGTTTTTCTGTGACAGTCTACATTTTGTGTGTGGTTTTGGACATATTTCTTCATGAGTTTGCTGTGTCATCTGTATTTATTACTAGCTTTATATTCATCAACACAGGTTGATTCTGTATTTCAAAATACTGAGATTTTTCAATAGACTTGAAAACAGTTCTGGATGTCCTTGTGTTGTTGATTAGCTCAATGCAGTCTTTTACATTTGTACTTGCTTCACAGAAAAGTACTGTTAATGTCTTTTGTGTACAGGGTTTATTTGTTTGCATGATCTGCATTGCATTATATTGATTTCTTTCTTTAAGTGTAACATGTAGCACATGCTCCTTTTACAAAGGATAGAGAAAGTTAAGACATTTTTTCAGTAATGCATGCAGAATTAAGACCAATAAAAGAATTGTCAAAATGAAGCAAAGTAGTCTTAAAGCACAGTGATCATAGACAATATTTGAACTATTTGTTTTTGCATCAGGCCCATATAGTTTCTCTTGATATTGCTGTCTCATACATGGATATTGTCACCACTATTGTTAAAATCCAAAGTAAGAATTATTATTAATGGTTGTATATAGTCTTGTAACAGGACTTGTTTTTCTTTTTCAGGCATGGGAAATTTTGGTCAGATGGGAGGAGCAATGAACGGAAATTCTGGTATTTATTTTATCCTCTTCTTTGTGGTTTAATTTACTTTATTGAATCTAATGAAATTGTCTGGGGTTTTATTGTTTTTAGGGTGATTACTTATTGGTAAATGCGCATATAATAACTCACCAGGTATGTATTGTGATTAGTCTTCATTCAGAGAAAGAACAATACAGGTGCAAAGTATATCTAGAACACAGACAGAACAGTTTGTTAAAAAAGGATATAACAGGACAAGTCTATAGATATAAAGATAAAGACTGAGTAATTTGAGTAGAATGGTATGGTCATATCATGAGAGAGCAATGGGTAAAATCATTCATTGACAATTTGAAAAATGACATTAAACCTATAAAATGAAGGACACATTCTAGAAATGGTCATTTAACTTGGGTCTTTCATTCAAATCTATAGAAGTCCAAAGGCTATAATTTTTTAACCAGTTAAGCGTCTTTTGATGTAAAACATGCAAAAATAGCACATCTATTTTAAGCCGTTTAGGAAAATAAAAATGCTATTTCATTGTAATGTTGACCTTTTTTGGCTTACATGTTATTTGACATTTCACTTTTCAGGCGCAGGTGGTGGCTTTGGCCAGATGGGGGCTAATAATGGAAATAATGGTGAGTTGTGTAATTAATTAATATTATTTTTCTGTTTTTCATCACTAAGCTGCACTAAGTACTAAATTAGACATTAAGTAATTTTTTGTTAGTATTTCTTCTAAAAATATAGTTATATATTTTTTACCCGGGAGCTGTTTTTGGATTTCTATCAAAATGCTATGCATGAAGGCTGGTAATAAGATATATTGTAATTTGCTTAATTTTTCTGCAAGAAGACTTAAAGCTCCTCCAGGCTTGTCAATCATTTCCTCTTTCTGTCAATTATAGTAAAGACCTAGAGATTAAATTAGATTGTTGATATTGTACGGTTATGAATCAGCTTATGTCTTTAAAACTGATTGTTCTTAATCTTCATATGAAAAAGAATGCATCAGAAATTAATTCTACTTATGTTTTGCTGTTTTCTTTTCATTGTGTTATTATATATGTGATGATTTTCCTTTATTGTTCTTTAATATATCCATGAATCTTGAGGCATGTTGAAATGTTTACACATCTGATGGCTAAAAACCCTTACTTGATTTATTTAGCTAATTGGAAATGTTTTTGTTTTGTTTGTTATACCAACAGTAGACTCTGCTTAATATCATTCTGGGATCTGCGTCAACTGTAATATTAAATGAAAATCTAATGCTAATATATGTACATACGCATATACAGGTTACACAGGAATATTTGCACTATAAGAGGAGAAGACAAAGCTTTAAAGATTATAATAGCACATTTACTTTATAGTAATACATGGAACTATTTGTTTAAACAAAAGATCCATAACTGGACAGTTTCCAGTGGAGTGAAGGAAGTCAGTTATATGTTACGCACTGAACTACTTTTTCATGCAATGGTCCCCAAAGTTGATTAACACCTTGTATCTTGTTAAGTGTAATAAGCAAGTCTAGCTCATGCATTCAGTCCAATTTTTTAAAATGTATATGTGATATGGGAATTTGAGTCTTTTAAAACAGAAAATTTGCTCACATTGTCATCAATGCTTGAATTTACATGTCAAATAAGCTGATTATGATATTTAGCAGAATCTACAGTATTTCATCAATAATTCTAAAATACTGTTGTTTTTTCTTTGTAAAATTGTGCAGGCAGGGTTTCAACTAAAAAATGTTTTACAAAGACTCAAAAAACAGACCAGCTGTTTGTTTGTTATATATTTTCACTTGTTCAAAAGGTGCCACTATACATCCGCTTGGTCATTGTTGAAGAGATTTCATTGATTACTTATCAGCCATTCTTCAGATAGCTTTCAGTTTGTCATAATGAATAGAAAAGTTTACAGTGCTTTTAAGGGCACATTTTGAGGATGCTTAATATGTTCTGTTTTATAATATTATATGTTCTGTTTTGTTTACAATGTATTCTTATTTGCTCAGCTATTATTTCCCTTTCTTTCCCCCTGCCTGTTTTATGTGCTCATTAAGCGCTTCGGGGAAATCAATTTGGTAAGGATCCTCAGCCTTGTTATTGTCTTGTCTTGTTTTATGTCGTGTTCGTTTGACAAGATTATCATAAAATATAATTTTTTGTGCTGTGATTTTTCTCTTTAATATATATTCTTTAATCAGTTTTATGTTGTTGTTTCTTATTTATCGTTAAAGTTTCTAAAACTGTAAACAGTATTTTGCCAGTGCAAATTTTCTAATTGTCAAATTGACAAGTTTTATTATAAATTGTAGTTTCTGTGAGGCTTAAAAACTAAGGAACATTTTTTTAGAATTTTGATCTTGTAAATGTTACAGCATGTTAAACATTTAGAAATGTTTATATTAATCTGCCTTGTCTCTTCCTACCTCTCATTTCATATTAATATTTTTCTCTTAGTTATTACATCTTGAATTTCATCAAAATTACTCTTTTTTCATGATCTGAAATTCAAATTATTAAATGTGCAACATGTGGAACCTTTACTATTGATAGGGTTAACAATGATAGTGCAAGCTTTTTGACTTGTTCAATTTTGTCAATTTAGAAAAATCTCAAATGAACAAAAACTTCAAGAACATTGAAGTAAGTTAGGAGCTTACCCTCCTTATTAAGGATGGATCTACAATGAGTATCAGTAGTGTTACTATGAGTGTTTAAGTAAGGTCATGGTTTGTTGTAAACAATGTAATGCCTTCTTAAGAATTATCAATTTTTGTATAGGTCTGAAAGTATGCAATCACTCCTCATTCTTAATGACAAATTACAAGGACTATTTCAAAGTGATATCAATAGAATCATGTAGACTTGTTTCTACATTATCACTGTGTTAAATTGAATAAGACAATCTTATAGATGGTATTTATTATACAGTAAAACCACATGATTTCTGGTGTAAGGTAAAAAATCATGTTTGTATCGAGTTTCATGTTATACTGAGGTCTTGCTTATATCATGCCCTAATCTATACAAAAACACATTGTATGCATATAGAGACCTAATAATAAGGTTACAGTAACTAGATGTTAGGCCTGTCTATTTCTAAATTTTGAGACTTACAACAATAAACAAACGAAAAACAGTTTGTCTTATTATATCAAGCATTCTTTTAGAAAAAAATAACTGATCTTTGACTGCGATTTCAAAGACTCAGCATTGAAGATGGTACACTCCCTTAAAGTGTCAACTGCTCTCTTGCCTCATCAGCATTAGACCTGTTCTCAAAGAACTTATAAATACTCTCTAAATACTGGAGGACTTAGCCTGATGCTAGGGGATCAGACAAATGTGCAGGTTTCATAAAGAAACAAATATGATTTTTATTAAAACCTTGGATGAGATTCCCTAGTCTGGCTAAGTGGGTATATTATTCACTCCAATTAGAAATTTTAAGAGATTTTTTTGGTCAAAGCCGTGGTGTGTATTATATATGCATGCACGTTATGGAGCCCAAACAATACCCATAATGTAATTAAATAAGGACATTTTTAACAGCTTTTCATTTTGGTTTCATTAAGATTTATAACATTGACTGAACTTGAAAGTCTCTATTATTGCTTTAAAATATCTAAAAAAAAATGTTATCTTTTTGTCTGTAGTCTAAGATTTTAACAAACATTCATCTTTTTTTCAGGCAACATGGGTAACAATGCTAGTGGAATGGGCATGGGGGGTATGGGCAGCATGGGCAATAGCAATATGGGAGCAGGCAACAACATGAATGGCTTTGGCACCAACAATTCCAACAACATGGATGCCTTAAGTCAAGCATACTCCGGTATCCAGCAATATGCAGGTTTGTTTGATTTTTTTTTAATGCAATCTATGGATCAAGTCCTTGGTTTATGCAATTTCTGATAAATGTGATGGACTAACTTGCTCCCAAAATTTGATGTATGTTATATGTGTTAATTATGATTTACACTTATGATTCAAACTCAAACATCAAACCCGTCAAAACTCCAATATTTCTGTCTGACCTATCATATTTCTGTCCATCCACTTATAAATCATCTACTCTACTTGTGGTTGGAGACTACAGGTTCTCTAAAACAATACTCAAACTGGTTTCAGGGCAGGGCAGAAGATCCACTTTTCAGGTTATTGTCGGAAAATCCTTGATTGATTCCAGGCTAAGAACCCTATTTTAGCCGTTGTTGTAGACCTTGATCATGTGACAAGGTATGGCGTAAGGGCCTTCTCAAGATGTTCCTTAATGACTGACTATCCAGTCAACAGGCGAGGCTATCATCAAAGGAAGTGTTAGATCGTCTGCCACAGGGCTCATCTCTGAGCTGCACACTCATCTTCATCAAAGACTTGCCAGACCAAAGGAAGAATGTGATACGACAGGAGGAAGGCTCACAGACTTCATCCCCTTATCTTACCTGTGTCTGGTTTATGCTTCTATTCATGCACAAATTTTGTGGAACATAACCCTTGCATTAATAAAGTGAAACATTAAAAAAGGTAAATTAAAGCTTTCTATGGGATATAGTTAAAAATTGATGGAAATGAGATGTGTTTGGTGAGGCAAACTTTTATCGAACAAACAGATAATATATGTAGATTTGCTAAAGATAAATGTTTTTAATCAGTTTTGAGTGATTCCCTCTTTATTTGTTTCAGCATCCTTCCCTAATGCTTTCAACAACCAGGCAGCACAACAAGCAGCCAACAATGCGGTAGGAAGTAAACAATCAGAAGGTAATCAATCTGAAGGTAAAATATAAATTCACATGATTCTTTTTTATGCTTTTAAACACAATTATGTTAGTTATATATGATATTTGGATTCTCCTCTGGGTGGCAGCACATGAAATTGTATGACTAGCACCGTCGCTGCTAGAACCTACCATATGTAGATGGAAACATTAAACACCTAGCACAATTTACAAATTTAGATATTTTGATTTTTTATTTCAATGTTGTGCATTATGCAATTAAGCTTTAAACGTTTTTGCTTTTAAACTACAAGCTTGATCAAAACTTAAGTTTGATTGCACAAATACAATCTTATGTCATTTCAGATCGTTTTTGTGTTTTTAAGAGAAACCTCTGTTTTGTTGTTGTTAGATTTCAATTTTGTAAACCTCTGACCACCACTGGTCACCTTGCTATAAACTGGGATTGCTTAACATGTAAATTCAACAAATTGCATAGAATGAAGATAAGATTGCATATTTTTTAATATCTTGGGTCTCATTTGAGTGATCACTGAGTCCTCGTATGATCATTGAGTGATCAGTAGCAAGTGTGTTTATCATTTGATCACTGAGGGACCACTGTTGATAATGGATAAGGGGTGATAACTTGTGAGTCGACATGTTCAATGAATTATCACTGGATCATGAAGTGATGAGGTTATCTGGCAATGTCTTTCAAGAGCTAAAATTGTCAAATTGATCAATTGATTATCATACTCAGCATTATATAGTGACAATTCAAAATACTGTGCACTCGTAAAAGACAACACCTACACTCCTGGTCACCATTGTCAATGTAACTTTCCCAGAGTTTCACTGAGGTGTTTAAATGGGATTAAAGGGAATATTTTGTGTAAAAAGTTCATAGAAACTTTTAAAAAAGAATTTGATTAAACTGAAGAGGTAGATGTCTTGCCTCATTGGTGGTGTACTTGGTCATTATCCCTTGTAGATGTTTTAATCTCATAGATAATCTTTGGGACTTCATAGATAGTCAATATACATTTGTTCTTATTTCAATACGATGAATATGCATGTGTTGTCCCTTTAATTGTTAGGTTACGTTAATTTGTTTAATTCAGTCCCTTGTATTAAAATAGGAAATAACTAAATTTTTCAATTTTATTTTAGTATGAGTCTTAAGGGGTGTAGATAGCTCAGTTGGTTAGAGCGACGTTCTATCACCAAGAACATTGCGGGCTCGAGCTCTAGCCTCGACCATATTTTGTGTTCGAAAAACATCCCCCGTCGACTTGGCGGCCTGTTGCGAAAACGAGTAGCTAACCTCGTTAGGTCAAGCGAAGTTAAGTCGGTGAGGACAGCAATGACAAACAACCTCAATTGCCATTGTCTAAAAAGTTAGGACTCTTTAACTCCTGATTACCCGAAGCTCAGTAATGAGTATGGGTTACTTTACTTTACTTCTCTTCAGGGGTATTGGTTGTGTTTGGAGTCTCAGACCTACTTGTAAATTTGGGTTTTTTGCTTGGGGGTTAATCTTGTTTGTGGTTTCATATGTACATGAATGTGTGATTTTTATTGAGCAATCTGTTTTCTTATTTGATTTTGATTTCTAGTTATCAATCTAAATAATTGTTTGTACAGGTCCAGATGGTGCCAACCTTTTCATTTATCACTTGCCTCAAGAATTTGGAGATGGAGATCTTATGCAGATGTTCATGCCTTTTGGCACTATCGTCTCTTCAAAAGTTTTCATTGATAAACAAACTAACTTGAGCAAATGCTTTGGTATGTCTATTAGCTTCTTATTCTTCAAGTGGTGGAACCCAAATAATTCAATGAAAACCTTGATTTGAATTTTAGAAGTGTGCTTATCCTACCACGTAATATGCAGGCCTAGTGCTTTTGTGCAATCTGTGACACATGCAACTACAGAGAGATAATTGCTCCAGGAAACCTGGACTTTTCTGACTGATGTAGGAATATTAAGCAAGACGGATGTGTTTGAGCTCAATTGTCTCTCTATTGTACCTCGAGATGCCATACCTCAGCTGTATCAGTCATTTGCGGGCACCAATACTCCCTCATGCTTGTGTCCTCACATACACACACAGGTTAGGTGGTACAAAAAGGAAATATTGAGGTCAAACACAGCTAGCTTGCTTAATTTGTCTCACTGGCCTTGACCGCTGTCAATTACAACCAATAGCAGTTCTGTCTTTGTAGCTGCATGTGCCATTGACACCATGCAAGATAAATTCATCATCTTTTTGAAAATGCAAAATCACCATCCCTTCTATTGTTGCTAATTCTGCTAGTTTCATATGTCCCTTTCTTTAATTGATTCATTTTTTAATGGAATATTGTACTTAATACTCATAACCAAAAATTATTGTTCAGATTTGTGCTAAGGATTATTTGGGTTCCGCTTTTTCCCCCTTAAAGATTGGAGTGTCGATTGATTATCAAACTTAGTTTTATGCTTTTGAAGTAGTGATATTTTAAACGATTATATTGTATTTTTTCTATCAACACTGAACACAGGTTGCATGATAATGGCCTATTACCACACCAAGAGAGAAAAGGACTATGCAGCATTATACACAATTTTGTTTTGTGATAAGAAAAAATGACTGTCATTAAACCAGAAACTAACTATTAGTTCTTTTGACTTATGGTTTGATTATGGGAAGAAATAAATTGAATTCAAATAAAAATGTTCAAACTATAAATGGCTGAATATCTTTATAAAGATTGCACTTTGGTTTTGGAAGTCATTATACAAACTTGTCATACAATTTTGTTTTCTGAGTTCTACTGTGTTTAAGTGTTAAAATGTTCTGATTTGTGTTTCATTGTGACATATTGTATATCTCAGGATTTGTCAGCTATGATAATCCAGTGGCAGCCCAAGGGGCCATCCAGGCCATGAATGGCTTCCAAATCGGCATGAAGCGACTCAAGGTACAGCTCAAGCGCCCCAAAAGTGATGGAAAACCATACTAAGCAGAAACAAAACTTAATGGTAGAAAGCAGTGTAAGGGAAAGGTAAGGTTCTACAGATAAGAGACTTTTCGATAAAGTTTCTTATACTTGTTTCAAGTTGCTCTTTTTGTGTGTCTTTTTTGCAAAGAGCTGTTTTGAAGTTTTGGTTAGGATAACTTAATTTTGCAAGCTTACAGTCAACTATTCAAAAGTTTGCAATTTTGTTTATCACTGTGATTGCAAGTGAGAAAACTAAAAACAGGGTCACACAACAATACCCTTTATTCGTTTGCATTTTTTGTGGTTACATTATTTAAACAAGGTGATTTTTAAGGGTGTAGTCACAATTGTACTTAACTGTATTGATTGTCCAAATTTTTTGCCATTTTAAAATTCATTGAATTCTTTTGTTTTCCATGTGCTACATATGACAATGCAAATTTTAGTTTAGTTTTATGTAAGTAAGATAGTTAACAAGAAAGACGTTTATTTTTTCAAACTAAATGTTGTTTGTGTCTGGCTTTTTTCTTTGGGTGTTTTGCTGTTGATGGTGTTATTGTAGTAAAATTGTAAACAATGTACAGTAGATACGGGTTTCGAGGAAACTGTTGTGGACCATTTTTTTTCTTCAGTTAAACTAGAATTTCCTTTTTCGTAGCTATTGTCGGAAAATATCAGATTTAAGCGAAAGGTATATCACAATGAAAGAATGTAATTTGTGGTTTTGTTCTTGGAGATATAGGTGTTAAACTCAAAATTAAATTTTGTCTCCCTCCAACCGATTTTGGTATTTTGCATTTTAGATGTCATTTTGGTAATATTTTGGGGTCACTTATTTGTTCAACGCAAGTTTTTTGTTTGTTTAACCGTAGCATTAGTTTATTTAAGAACATTTTTGGATTTACATTGTTGACAGGAAATATTTGTTAAAGTGAGGTTCATTTAACACTGTATCTACCTTTTGCATTATCATAACTAACAAGAAAAATAGCCAGCTACAACTGTACATCTAATCAAGAAACCAACTGAATTATATTAACTTTTTTTTTTAAACTTAAATGTATGAAATATAAAATATTTTTCAAAAGAATCTGTGATATGCATCTGTGATATAGCTCTGTGATATAGCTCTGTGACATTTTCTTGTTATTACTGACATTTTCACCTGATGTGTTGTGGGTTTATAATATATATTATGTGATAAAAAACATTTTTATTGTTCTTATTGTTGTTTATTGTTGGGGATTCATTCAATTCAATAATGTTTTGATGTCAGTTTACATTTTCAAAACGACTTGACCACTAGCATACTTTAAAAGTCTCGAAGATAGTTAAATCAAGACTAATTTAATCATTACTACCAATAGCGATCATTTCCTGGTATTTAAAAAAAAATTCTACACACTCATAAAAACCCCTTTATCATAGAAGCATTTTAGAACTTTATCTAACACATTATGATGTCAGTTAACAGATCTCAAATCTGAATTTAGGATCAAACTTCAGTGTATGCATTACATTTTGTATTTTTAACAAGAATATCTTCAGAAATATTTTTTGCCTGCTCATTTTCCTTTTTTGTGGTACTTGTTTGTAGTCCTGTTGGAATAATTATTACAGGTGAATTTACTTATTACTGAATGGCTTCTTAAAACAAAAAAGGTTTAGCAAATCAGTGAAAACTACCTTTATGTATCCCTCTATGTATCATTAGAATATTTTTCTTACACTGAAAAATGATTTTTAAGAAATCTCAGAAAGAAATAGATCCACATCTTGGAACTTCATATAACAAAATCAGATATAACAAAAATGTCTTGTTCCCTAACATTTCAATATAAGTGAATTCACATGTACACAGTTGTGCTTTACTTCTGAGTTTAGATGTAAGAAATAACTGTTTGTAATCGTCATTTTGTAACTGACAGATTTGAAAGCGCTCCTTTACCTTGTGTTAATCTGTTTCAAACTGGTGCTCATACCAACTGTGTGTTCAAATGATACCATTTAATTTTCATATGTGCCTGATAACAATTTTTGTAAGAATACGATTTCTTATAAGTATCCAAGTAAGAGAATAATTTTTTTGCACCTTCAGTTGCTTAAACTTGATCTTCTGCTTCTTATTTTGCTTTCTGCAGAACAAAAATGCAGTTCTTTCTATGTTCAGCAATATCTGATAAAACTATCAAAGAGATTTAAAAAAGTACTCTTTTAAATAGGCTTAAAGATGTCTTGTACGTCCAATACTATTTTTGGAAACAATAAAACTTTAAAAAAAATCTTTTAGTTAGAAATAGGCCTCAAAACAAAAACCACATAAGAATGGTTAGATAAAATGATACTGTCAACTGTCATGTCTACTTAAGTATTTCAATACTCGAATAAAAGAAAACTATCGAAACAAATCAAAATCAATAAGACTGTAATTTTTAATACATTTTTGGGACGCTTGATTATTGTTTAAAACTATTGGTTAAATCATAAGTATGGTTGGATCTTTTATTTTAGGCATTGGATTCCTGTGACCCGTTTCCTTTAATGTGGCTCTACTTGTAAGGTTATGTCCCCTAGTTGAGAGGAATCTGACTTGATACATTTATGGATAAGAAGTTAGTTACACTGTTAAACCTTGAGGGGGAGGAGATAAGAATGAGAGATAATGGAGCTACATATCATCCAGACTATTCAGAAATGTTTAGAAAGTGCTTTGGTTGGGGGTTGGTAAAGATTGGATGTCGGTTTACCATGCATCCCTGTCAATTAGGTTTTACTGATAGGATTTTCCACCGTTGCTTGAAAATCAATATCTCAAACTAACTTGATTCCATCTAGGGTAGAAAAGGGCATTTCTTTAATGTGACATGATGTCATCAAGCACCATCAACATTATTCAATAAAAATTGTAGGAAATTTAAGGTCAAATTTGGACTGTAACTTGAAAGTAATACAAAGACACTATGGTATGGATCATTATTCCTTTTTATCCTTAGAAAATAATAAAATAAGCATTAAAATGACAGCCGATTTTGTTATTGAATTTGAACCTGTTATTCAGCTGTTAGATTTGTATTATGGCAAGTGCATGTTAAGTTTCAATAAATCAAATTTCACCTTTATAAAAAATGTTTTAATTCTGCTTTCTTCTTCTTTACTGTAGAGGCCACATATGCATCTGGTGTGACATGGCTTGTGTTCCTGTGTCCCTGTGGCGTCCGTGATGCATCGTACGTTTGTTTTCTTCACTGTCTGTGTGTCAAGCAAGCAGTACCATTACTCAGTCGGTTACCTTGTCATCAGGGTTTATTTGGGTTTACATTTTTGTGTTTTTCTTTTGCTGTTTGTCATTTCTCTTGTAGTTATTTAGTGTATCCCCAAACTGGGGTACCATTTGTGCTTAAGTTATGTGAGAATTGTGGTTCGTTATGGTTATTTGACAAAAATTGTTCAGTATTTTTTCTTTGGATAAGATTGTTCAACTTTTAGTTTTACATCAAGGATGCCTCTTGAAATTTTTTAAACATTTTTTGTTTTTGGTGAGACCTACCAAATTTACTTCAAAAGCAAGTTGTGTATATATTGGGTTGATTTCATTTTTGATAACTTTGAATTTCATATGAAATCTTGTACAGTTTAATTTTTGGTAAATCAGAAAGTATGTCCTCGGATTTCAATGATGTAATTGGGTCTTTTTTCCTCCTAAAAGACAAATGCCTGGCTTTGTTTGATTTTTAAATCATTTCTTTTTTTTTTAATTGAGGTAGCACATGACTAATTGCATGAGGTAACTTTTATCATTTGGTGTACCTCAAGTGTGTAAGACCTATTGAACTGAGTTTGGGCATTGGTACCCCAGGTTATCTTTTATTTTTTAAACCATATGCAATGACTCATGTTGTTGCCTATTATAGACAAATTTCATTGTAATCTTTTCTTTGTTTTTAAAAGATTTATTTAGTGAATGAAATTATATTAATCACAAAACTTCATTGTTTGCTGTGCTTATTGATCAATCATCTTGTATTATTCACATTTATCGGCTTTTTCATAATGGGTCTAGAAAAGGAATTTGAAAGCAATATTATTTTTATTCTAGTTAATTTGTAGAAAATATGTTTATATAGGGTCATACCTCCCAGCCTTTTTTAATGAAAGCTTTTTAGGTACCATTCAGCACATTTTGCTCCCCAACAAGTATTTAGAGACGCACAGATATCCTCAGATTGGATAACCTTTTTTGAGTGTATGAAATATTTTTGGTTTAGAGTTGGAACAGACTTCTGTTTGATATTTTGTTGGATTCTTCTTATTTGATGTCTGCATTTCAACAATATTTTGCAGTCTTTTAGCATGTTTTAACAATCCCCTTAGTCAAGAGAAAAGATACTGAAGAAAAATATATGGAGTGTCCAATTTGTATTTCTTTCAATGTTACATTCTATGGCAAACGTTATTGTTTGTGGCAATTATATGTCATACATGTGTTTCAAGACAATGTTTAAGTAACTATCTTGTGTGTTGGCATCCTTCGGAAATGTGTGTCAAAAGTAATCAAAATGTAAAGATCATTTGATTACATATGTGAAACATTTGTATTTGTTTTGTAACTTTGCCCGTCTAAGAAAATTTGATAACAGAGAGTATCTCAGGAACGTCATTTGCTTTGATGTTATCTCAAAGATGTCAGCGTTTTTATTTTCATCTGTCAGCTCTTTCAACCGAGCAGCCTAAGCTATTATCATAATGTCTGTTTCCATTCTCATTATATACCATTTGGTGGAAAATCAGAGGATACCCTCTCTTAATATCCTTCGGGTTCTTTAACCTTCTTTGTATGTCCAGTTCAAAATACTCAAGTCTATTGAAGCATGTTATTGGACCTGAAAATTGTTTTGATTAAAGCTTTATCAACATGAATTTACACTGAATGGATAAATTAGCTTTTAGAAAAAACATTCTTTTAACTTCCATTATTCATAATCAGATCATTTTTTTAAAAGATTCCTTCTCTAGCAGCTTTGTAAGTTGCATTTGTCATCAAGGGTTTGTATTGTATTGTATCTTTGTTTTCTTTTTTCTTCAATGTTTTGTACCTTTGTGTTAAAAAAACAAAACAACAAATATTGTTTTTAACAAAAGAAAAGTAAAAAAAAAGAAAAATTAAAAATTATTCAACCTTCAAATTTGTTTTGTTTTTGTGTGATTATCTACTACTTTTTATTTTGTTAAAATTTCTTTCATGGCCATGAGATCAACAAACAGGTGAATTCACATATAACGAAATTGCTTGTTTTATCATTGAGGAGTCTGGACCGGAAATGGAGTTAATAAAGTTTACAGTCAAAACTTGCATGAGGCAAATTTCACTTAAACTTCGAAACAAAAACAAGACTTTTAAGGGACTGTTCTTTTACTATTGTCATACAAAATTTGACGAACATTTCCCCTGTCATACAAAATAGGGGCAAATATTTTGTTTTTTCTTTATTCCATTTAGCACACAGAAAAAAACCCAGACCCTGTTCCCCCTGCATGCTGATGTTTAAGAATGGTCCCTTATCTTGTGCTTAAACAGGTATAATAAATATGAATATATTTCAGAGTCACACTTGTGCCCATCTCAAAATACAAGTGAAACGCATTTAGGTATTCTATAGTAAAATTTGTGTGCTTTGTTCAATAATTTATCTTGGGATGTCCACAATAATTATTGTAGGAAATTTATAATTTGTGCCATTTAAACATTAATAGGTGTTCTTTGTGTAAATTTAAGCGTATTTCTTTAACAAAGAGGAAAAAACAGGGTCAGGTTTTGTTGTGTTTGCAAAAATTAGACTTAGCATGTGTGGTTTAAACAAGTTTGACTGTATGCTTAAAACGACCAAAAACAGCGGCTAAGCTACTGAACTTATCAGAATTAAATTATCAATTGAATGCGAACATTTTGAGCACCAAAAGATAAATTATAACAAAAAAGCACAGAATACTTAATTCAGAAGACTAACCAGAATGCATTTCGCTTGTTTATTGAGACAGGTATGAGTGTGACTGATGCCTACCTTAAGGAATAAAGGCAGGGATCAGGACATTATAGATAGAAATCATACACCCAAGCTTGTTGACCACAAGCATATGTAATATCACTATCACTGAAAACCAGTGGTTTAATTATTTTTTTTAAACAGAACAAACTTGTGCTTCTTAAAAAATTTGGTTTTTTAGCAAGTTTGATTGTACTTCTATACTACACATTATGTATGTGCAATTGACCAATACACAAAGGGTTAAAAAGTCAGCCAAACCCGAAGGATCACTTGCCTATTCGAAAAATCACTTTTATTACCTACTTCTCTCCGCTAAAGGTAAACAAACAATGGCGTGTTAATTTTGTCGATATACAATGAAAAGGCAACAAAAACACCAAAATAATAGCTCAGACTAGGTATTGTAGGTATATTTTCATTGAAAACAA
>JAUUEB010494624.1:0-10558 GCA_032362205.1 Clione limacina
TGACGGGGCTAGAACCCACACACAAACGAATGGCAGCCCACTGCGTCAAACACTGATAACCACTCAACCACCGCTCCCTAATAAGGTTAAAATTAATAAATACCTATCCTTATGACAAACAGTATGACCGTAAATAGAATACATGGCTTTTAGATACGAGTTGGGCTAAAAAGCGTGTTTTACTTTTTATAATTTTTAAGCAGATTGGTATATGATAATAATTAGTTTGTCAACTTTGTCACAAACTTAACTTCTTTGTATCTTCAATCAACAGGTATCAAGAGGTAGAACATCCCTTAGGAATAACAGATGCCAACAATTCTACAGATGTAACAACAAGCATCAATCAGTTGCCAGACGATCAATCTCTGAATAGTGGGAAGCTATCAAACATAGACAATGACTCAAGCAAATCATTCCTGTCTTCACTTGTCCTCTCAGATGACATCAACCAAAGCCAAAACTGCAGTACGCAACAACTGGAAGAATCTGAGCTGCAGTCAAAGAGTGAAGAAAACAAAAGTAGTGCAAAACAGTTATATGAAAAAGACAAAGAAGCAACCGATGACACCACCCAAATCATGAAAGAAGACAATGAAGGACGTAAGGATATTGACGCAAATAATGGACATTTAAGTAAACATGAGTTTCTAAATGCAGACAGCATAGATACATCTCTTGAGATAACAATGTCTCAAAGACAACCTAAGAAGAAATTTAAACCCCCAGAACTTATTGGATTAAGTCAGTCCTCAAGAACAGAGAAAGTATTTTGTCAGCCAAAAGTAACATATCTAGCTTCACAATCTCTTGATAAACCTTCTACCTTAGGCCCTTCTACACCATTGGACAAAGTAGAGATTGAGAATAAAAAAGAGAAAAATAGCAATGTTGATATTTCCTGCAGAGACAATTCTAAACAAGATAAACCAGTTCAAGTTGAAGTAACTTTGTCAGATAAACAGACTAACCCGATTCCAACCTTAAATGATCCCCTCAGTTTAGAAAAGAATATCAAACAACCATCTCCAAAGATCCAAAGTACAAACCCAATTCCTGATGAAACATGTAATTTGCAAGCAATTGGAAATATTGGTAAAAAAGATGGAGATGGAAACTTTATTGAACCACAAAATGTGAGTAAAGAATATAAAAACTCTGATACTGGAAAACAAAATGACAGTAAAACTTCACAACTCGCAGAGAACAGATCAACAATGAAAGATGTACATGAGGAAGACAGGAACAATGTTATTGATACAGAGGGTCATGAAACACAAAGTCAGTCAATTCTTCAAATAAAATATAATACACAATGCAATATACTTGTTCATAATGCTGAAACTGCTTTAAATACTAATAGCAAAGAAAAACCAAGTGTGAATGTTTATAATAAAGTATCAGACATTAATACAGATGTCACTGTACAGAATCAAACTGATGGACAATTGCTGACACAGAAAGGTAACTGTGAAGAATCAGGCAATTCATCTCTCATTGTGAAAGAAATATCATCAATCAATCCAAATGATGCCTTAACACAAGACCCAACTTCAATGATGACATCACCGTCACAAACACCTCTAACACGAACTCAGTACCTAAGTTCAACTAGTTTTAAAGACGAACCTGAAAATGGGCAAAATGCTGAAGCATTTAGTTCTCAAAACAACATTGAAAACAAACAAGACTTACAAAGTTCTGTTGCTTTGAAAGAAAACACAAGCAAAATCCTGTCACCAAATGTTCACACTAAAGCTAACAGCCAAGACACAGTTGATACATCAATCCATGAAGCTGGTGCACAATCCCTATCCAATGACAAAGAAAACCTTGGTGTTCCCACAGAAAAAATAGAGGAAAGTGATGATTTTTATTCATCCAAGAGGGGAAAAGACGCAGATAAATGCAAAAACACTGATGATTTAAATGATCAAAGCATATTAAATAAACCTTCTGAAGTGGACTGTGATACAAGTACCAGTGTTGTTGATAACAAATCTTCGCAAATACCTCTCAGCCAAGGATTCATGACAACAGCTACTTTCACCTCACAGAGTCATAGGTCTCCTATCAGGAGCACATGTTTGTGGACTGATGAAGAAGACAAATCTCAAAATGATGACGACTTTCTTGCCCCAACTGTAAAACAATTAACTCCTCTTAGAGAAATAATGATGGAATTTACCCAGTGTTCCATGAACAAATCTGTCTCTGAGAAAACAGGAAAGGAAACTTCTGATGAAAATAAAACAGAGACAAACAGTCAGGAAATTGAACAAGGTAAAACAACTGGCATCAGTGGAAATGGTTCTGGACACCAGAATGGAAAGGAAAATTGTGTTCATAAAGAAAAGACCACATCTTCAAATAAACAGATGGACTTGGATGATTTGAAAGACACGCCAAAGGTTAGCAGTTTAAGCAATTTAGCACTAGAAGATGATGACTTTTTATCATGGGATCCATTTTCTACCATTTCACAACCTAAAAGCAATCATGATAACAAACGTGTCACAAACCCTGAAGAAAAGAAAAAGAACTTTTTTGAAATGCCATTTGAAGTAATAAGACATCCAGGAAGTGAGTTGAGAAATAAAATCTCTGAAAATGACGAAACAACTCAACCAAAGTCTGGTAGCAATCAAACCCAACTTTCATGCAAAGGGTTGACTGTAAAAAATATGAAACATGACTCAAATAATTGTGATGAAAAGTTTCAAGATACACCACCAGCCCAAAAGAAAACATCTCATTCAAAGCTTCCATTATCTACTCAACCGACTAAAAATCCAGAGCTAACAGATTCCCAGCTCTGTGATGTTCTAGCTGATGGAGATTTTGAATACGAGTTTGATAGTGCACAAAGCAAAGTACGTAGTGAAGTCATGAGAAGAAAAACAGAAGGTGAGAAGCTTGTTGGTACACTCTTACAGGAGATAAGGTTTATCAATAAACAAGTGATGAGGTTGAAACGAGAAGTTGAGACTGCAAAAAGGAAGATGACAGTAGCAAGAATGCAACCAAAGTAAACTCTTTATCTTTTTGGACATGAATTTTAGTTAATCCAAACCAGATAAAGTGTTCTTAATTATGTAAAGTCTTGAAAATGATATGTTAGATAAAGTATTTTTAATAAGGTTGCAATCATTTTGATCAGTTTAACTCTTTGTCTGGTGATTTTATTTGCTGCTATTTGAGCATTTTATTTCACAGGTCGAATGACCTCATGCATTCACATTGCAAAACTTAACTTTTGTTAACTGAAAGGTATGCAATCAAAGTTTTTTTAATGGCCATATTTTTACATTGTTATTTCCCCTGTTATTAGAAAATTTACTTTTGCGATTGGCAACATTGCGTTTGCCATGTATCAATAAAAAACCCAGACAATGAGTTACAGGAAGAAAGATTTGAAAAAAGTCTTGACTTATTATTGTTTAAAAAAAAATTTTTTAAAGCTATGATCATCTTGTTTGTAATTTTCAAAGTTGATACAATTGAATGGCAGTGAAACTGAATAAAAAAAAATATCTTTGGGTAACCAACTTCCAAGAACTGTTATGTTTTTCCTGATTTCTGACTGACTTTTCAAAGACTAATACATTAGAGTCTGGTTAAAAAAAAACGCTTTGGACCGACCAAGATGCTTCAAATAATTCGTATTATGAATTACTTAATCAAAGAAGGAAAAATTGGGATTATTCAAAATGCTTCAAATTAGCAGTTTTTCTTTGGACTCTTTGCTTCTCTCGCAGCTGATAAGAATTGTTAACTCGGAAGTTTAACAGAATAGTTTTTTCATTCAAAGTTTTTGTTTGTATCTCAAACTTGATTTTTTGTTTTAAATGATTTGTATTGGTTAAAATCGATCTAGAGACCAACTTCTCCCATCTCAAAGGATTAAAACTTTAAATTATCAATTTACCCCTTTGTACTAAGAATTATGTTTTACTTAAACAAAGAGGGGGCAAATCAGGACTTTTGCATTTCCTTTTCAGTATCGATCATTTGTATTATCCGGACTCTACTGTACTTAAAATATGTGAAACTCCCCATCAAAAGGTTCCACAGATTGAAAATTAAAAAAATAATAATATTTTCTTGAAAATGGAGTAGTTATAGCCTTCTATATAGGCCGGATTTAAGAAAAATAAGATTCTGAGAAACTGACTTCAAACTTTTTTGATAACAATAACAGATTTTTAGAAGAACTGCTGGCTGTCTCACAAAATGTAAGCTTTAAAATCATGAAGTAAATTGGCTAAGCAAAATAAGACGTTCATACAACATTCCCTATTTACCTTTACAAGGCAATTTCTCTAAAACTCAAAAATGTGAAAGGGGCGCAATGGCCTAGTGGTTTAGGCAACAGAATTCAGATCAATTACAGTATACTGACACCTGGCTAACTAGTCTTAGCAAAAATATCTAAATGCCAGGCTGCTTAAACTGCTTAAATCTCATTTGCTAAAAAGTCTTAGGTATAACCCGACCAGGATTTAAAAACACAATCTTCTGTTCCAGAGGTTCCTGAGCAGTACATCACGCCTTTATGATAAAAGTGCTGTAAAGGTATACTTTAGAGAAAAAAAGCTTTCCATTCAAAATGCACACATTGATAAGTAGGCAATACAATATAAATTAAGATTGTCAATCAACAATTTCTAGCTATTCAGTTTTAAAAGATTAGATTTTTTTTTCCTAACAAAAATATTAACATGCAGAATATGTGTATAAATGGTCCTTTAAAAATGAAAACAATGAAGCAAGAAATTTAAACCCCACATTTTTATTGACCAATCTCAACAGCCTCTATATACAAGAACACAACTTTGGACTCCTTGATGAGACCAGCATCATGCATCATCAAAGTCGTCTCTCTGCAGAAATGAAAATAAAAAAGTTTGAAATGAATTCAAGATTTCTCAACACCTCGGCTGACACAAAATAATATTCAATAACTAGCTATTAAATACCAATCTCTTTAAAAAAAAATCATCTTTAATACAGTAAAACCTGCTTAAACCAAGTTTTTGGGAAGCTTGATATTGTCCAGCTTAAATGAAATGGAAAATAGTTGGCAGATGTAAAAATGGGACGCAACTCTATCTACTTGTAAGTAATGTACAATACATTGTTTATAGCCCTTTTTATATGAGTCACACAGGCAATACTTATTGCTAAGAAGAGTGTTGTGAGGGGAAAGAAGTCAATTAGACAATGTAAAGTAGAAACGGAAGAGGAGGGCGATGGGCTGCACTGCCTGCGTCACATCAGACTTATAATGCTGCTTGAACATTTCTGTTTGACTGATAACTGACTCGTTTGTGTGTACAACACTTGTTTTGAGACATGTGTTTTATGACATTGATGTTCAAATGGGATTTACATTTCTTTAACCAGTCTACATGACATTGCATTACATTATATTGGTAATTGGGTTCATAATTTTTACAGTTTAAACATGAATAGCTATTTTGTTCTGCCTGTTTAAACCTATAAGCTCATTGGGGGAGTTACCAAGACAGTATTGGAAAACAGCTGAACTGAGCTAAAAATTGCCCCTTGTAATACATTTTATATGTTTTCCAAACTTTATGTTTCAAATAGAATTTAAAATATCCAATAAGAGGCTGAAAGGCAACATACAAAAGTAGGATGGTCGTGGTGGTTGCGACCTCACACCATTATGAACCTGTTTTGCAAGGGAGGGCGCTTCCCTTTTCCTAAACAACAGTCACTATGCAGATTAAGAGAATCTTGATTTCAAGCTTTTGATACTCATTCATCAAGTTCTTGAAGTGCAACTTTTATCATTTTAAGATGAACAAACAAAAATCAAATATTCAAAAACTCACATCTTAACTTAAACAATACAAGTACTTACAATATCATTATATTCTTGAACTTGTTTCTTGATTTTAGATGTGTCTTTCCATGATACAAAATCTTCCATATTTCTGCAAAATTCCAGATACAAATTGTACGTTTGATTTATTTTAAGCAATAGTGCTATGTTAATTATCATTTCAAGTAAAGCCTTGGCTCTTTAGACAGGACACTTTGGGTAATAATGATATAAATTGAGTTTATAAAGTGCCTTTTTCTATTGCGTCCATGCGCTAGTCTTTGTCATAAAATTACACTCAAAAACCTAATGAGACATTAGTACATTCCAAGCACCCTGGAAAATAAACAAAGGATGTCAACTGATGGCCCCTTTACATTCACTAACATTTTTTTCAACTGGCTCAAGTGAGGACATACTTGTGAATTTTCTTTCTCAAGGAAAAAGTGGCAGCACTCGAAGATTCACACCCAAAACCTGTCGCTCTTGAGTCTGGAAGCTTACTAACCCTAGACCAAATAAAATTGAAATGATAAAAAGTTTTATTCAAATTTTTACTAACCTTGTTACCAAATAAGCTGGGTCATCAATAACATGAGGTCCAACTCGAACATCTGATATAATTGAGTTAAGAATATTATGTCGTTAAAAGATGGCTTGATACAAATGATAACTAGGTATTGAATATACTCTTACCTTTTTGAAGTAGATAAAAACCTGCTGTTTCTATTTTGAGTGTTGCTTAATTAGTCCCTAACTGTTTTTCTTTTTACAACTGAGTATCTTTCTGACAAATATCATAGTTAATTTCAAATAAATGTAAGTACAGGATCAAATAACCTATGCACTAATTAAACTTGTCAAACACAAATATTCACCAAGGGACATAATACAGATTTATAAAGACTATTCTTCATTTTCTATGTTACGTCCCTTTTGGCTTAATAACATGTACTTTAAAAAAGTTCATAGACTGGTAAATACATCTTAAAATTTGAATTATATTTTAAAAAGATTAACAATTTGTTTAAAATGTCTTCATTTTCAAATTTATGAAGTGACTATTTCTGTATATCAAAAAGATGATAAAAAATCTAAAACACTTTCAATTTGCTCACATAAAATTACAAAATAGTTGCATACACATTATGCAAGCATGAAAATAGACTATTATTATACTACCAAAACACTGATATATCAACTGTTCAGTTACCTAATTTTGTTCTTAACTCCATAATATTCTGATCACTGTCACTGTTTTGTCTCTATTTGGCTATAATAAAAATTTAAACAAAGATGATTAAAACTTTTCCAAAGGATACGGCCTTGTTCAACAAATGTGGTGGCTGCTTTCAATGTTTCAGCCATTTTGTTTCGAACCATCAAAACTGGCAATCGCCTCCTGAAAAAGAGAACATAAAGATGTATATCACAAGAGAATTCTTTTATGTATTTTTTGTTAAACATCTTTTTTATCTTCATATATTTTAAGAACTATCATTATTTTAAGGTCATTACATTTATAACAAATAAACTTTCATAGAAATAAGATCACCTACAAGCAGAAAGGTCTGGGTAGCAAATTGTTGAGATGTCAATATTTATAAAAAACTTGTTGAAAATTTAGAGTACTTGATAGTTTAGGGATATGCATGATACAAATCAATATAATCAAATCAAACAAACAAGAAAATAAACTAACATTTGAAAAAGAAGTTCAGCAAAGAGAGAAAAGATATAAAATTGAAAAACCTAGATAAAATGACCTTTCCAAACTATGCCCTTCAAAAATAGTTAAAACACCATTTTCTAAAGACCAAGATTTAAAGAAAATAATGAAACATTTTCTATTTTTAGTCATTAGTCTTAATCAATCATTCTAGTCTACTTAACAATAAATATTATTTCATGAAAAGCAAGCCTACCAGATTTATGGCGGCTTGAATATAATTACCCACAAAATAAAATTTCACAAAAACTATTGTTTATATCACCTGAGTCCACCATGATAATTAATAAACATTCTCTATTTCTTTCCATATTGAAAGAGCTACACTCAATTGTAAGGTACTGGAAATATAAATGTTCTCAAATTGCTTAACACCAGTAGACAAGTAATGGACACAATAAAGAGAAGAAAAATGAATTTTTTTGGCCACATCAAACGACACAACAGCTTTTTGAAAGAAACTCTAGAAGGAAAAATTGATTGGAAGCTACCAAGAGGGAGACCAAGAACAACATGGACAGATAACATCAAGGAATGGTCTGGACGCAGTCTGACAGAATGCACTAGAATGACAGAAGATCGTGATCTGTGGCAAAAAGTTTCCCGTCAACCCTTTGAAAGGGATGGCACACTAAAGTAAAGTAAGTAAGTGTTGTAGCAAGTGGTGAATATTTGCAGACAAGTCTGCAGCCAAGTTAACCCAAAGTCTGTTGGCTTGACAGGGTAGTCCGTTCAAGTTTGTCCGCCGAATGAAAATAGTTACCACCCTGACACAATTGAGTATAGAGTTGTCATCCTAGAATATGGTACCTCCTCCATATGCTGCAGGGTTACGGTCATAAGGGGTTTCTCCAGTCAGATTGCCATCAATATGATACTAAAACCTCCCAACACCATGACAGACCCCTACCCAAGCAATCACACTCCAACAAGGCATCTTGAAGAAAACGCTCTCGATGCCTTCTAAATCAGGTTATCTTTTGGTTTGAATTGGAACGTAGTCATATCAGCAAGGAAGATAAGAGCCATCTTTCTTAAAAATGCCCATGAATGTACTTTTTTCTTTCCAAGACATGATGGTTGACTATAGCTATGTTGCAATTAATTACCATAATTTCTTAATTTACTTTGCTAATGTTGGTAATTTTAAACACAAACAATGAAGCTTAACAAAGTAAGACATTTACACATGAAAAATTGAAACACATATTATGTCTTATACTTAAAAAAGCTAACCTGCAGAAGGAAGATGCTGCAACGTTGTCCACAAGTTCCAAACTCTTCTTTGTAGGAATTATACCCATAGCATGCCTGGAAGATCAAAGATATGATGGAAATTAAAATTGAGAAACCATAATTTTGAAAAAAAAATTAAGAAGAATTTTGAAAAACGAACTTTAAGAGCTTTCTAGATAATAAATGTATTTAGTATGTCATGTAAGCAAAATCAGTTTGTAAAGTGACTTGGCAGAAGTGTAACATATTCATTCATTTAAGAAAACAAATTGCTATTTTATTTTTAAAAAAAAGGTTATACCAATCAAATTAGAAAAAAAACAATTAATAATCAAAATGAATATGATTTTTAATTAAGCCATAAATATTTTCATACATAAATTTGGAATGAAACAGGTGGTTATTCTGCACTTATCCTTGTCATTTTATGAAATTGTGTGCAATAAGATGATATAACACTAAAGCCACACCACACCATTTAACAACAACTGCTGACTTTTGTTTCCAAAAAAGTTGATGAATGAAAAGTGAATTATGAAAAATATTCTTAAACATTGTGCATTAGTGACTGCAATATACACACATATGTTTGATATATACATTGGCTAAGCTTCGGCAAAACAGTAGCCCCTATAAACTTTAGTTATTGTTCTTATATTAAGACTGCAGGAGACAGATGGTTGAGCTAGTACAATTTCATTTTTGAATTTTGTCTTGAAGCACCTTTTTGGATACATTTATTCAATTTCAAACCATTAAGGGATCTCCAAGAGTGCAACTCCAAAACAGGATCTACGGTTTCTCAGGAAAAGGTGCTAGATGATATCTACCTCAGATAACGTTTATGTATGTGCTAGATTATGAAATAACAGCAATTGTGTTTTCTACTAACTTATTCCAACAAAATACATAAAGCGATTATTATATGTTTACCCTCCCCTCCCGCTTGTTATGATTACGTGTTTGCGACTATACGATACATTTTTAATCACATGTTTGTCATTTTCCGTTCTTTTTTAACGAGCTGCTGCCACTCTGCTGTGGTCTCAAATTGAATGTTACAAAAATAAGATAAGATAAAAAAATAATGTATTTAACAGAAGGTACTGTACCGACAGAAACGATAACAACAGCGAACTCCCAAAAATTCCCAAGAGGTATTGATAACAATGTAATGGCGATATAAACTTTGCTGTAGAACCGCCACATTTTACACTAGAGTGTAATAGATTCATCATATAAATGATAAGAGCGACTTCAAAATAACAAGACTGTCGGAAAAACGCCCAACAAACTAACATTTTCTTTTTATAATAAACATTAACCGAGATGAACTAAAAAGAAATCACAGCACATGGGGAGGCGAATGTACCATCTAAAAAAAATGGATAGAAAATAGAATATAAATATCCAAAGTATATCGTTTTATTTTCTCTAAACTCTTTAGTTAGTTGTTGCGGTTAGGTTGTTGTTTCCAATGGGAACATCACTAAAGAACTATCTCCCCTTAACTCATATAATTCGGAAGACCATATTGCTCGACTTAACACTTAAATGATTTTAACTATTTTAATAATTGAAGAAGATAAAAATATGTTCCTATGCGATATTTTTCTTCAATGATTACGTTGCTAGTAGTGAATTTCCGGTTTCCATTGTAGTGCAATACACTCTTTTTTTTTTATAAGAACACATTTTATAAGAACACGAGCCTCATTTTTGGGTTGAAATTAAGAACAATT
>JAUUEB010494635.1:0-10558 GCA_032362205.1 Clione limacina
TATGTAACATCTAATCAACGTCTGCGTGTGTTGTGTGAGGCTGTGAACCTGACCTGATATGTAACATCTAATCAACGTCTTCGTGTGTTGTGTGAGGCTGTGAACCTCACCTGATATGTAACATCTAATCAACGTCTGCGTGTGTTGTGTGAGGCTGTGAACCTGACCTGATATGTAACATCTAATCAACGACTGCGTCTGCTTAAATGGTCTTAAGGTTAATAAAGAAATAATTAGTAGTTCTAAATGTTTCAAGTAAAATATTTTTGTCACATGCTAATAACTCTTATATCTTCTCTGTTATCCAGGTATCAGACCTACAGAACCGGTTGGCTTCTTATGATGCAACCATGGTAGACAAGCAGAAAGTTCTGCGTCTGGAGACAAAAAGTCGTGACATTGAAAGTCGCCTTGACCTGGAAACGACAACCAAACAGAGGCTTGAGGTACGACTGTTGACTTTTGCTTTAATGACATCTATATGTTTTTTTTTGTGTTTTGTTAAATTTTGATAGCCTTAAATCAGCTTAAGTTTGAGATAGTGTTTGCATTTTAAGCCTTAGACCTAGTGAGTTTTGGTTTATTATATGAACTGTTGTTCTTTTGTTTATTTGTTCAGCGGCTCAACAAGGGATGATGTTTTTTATTCTCATTACCGTCTCAGACAATATCAATTTCGTTATGGTCTGACTGTGAGGGCTGGTTATTATCTGACCATGAGGGCTGGTTATGATCTGACCATGAGGGCTGGTTATGGTATGACCATGAGGCCTGGTTATGATCTGACCATGAGGGCTGGTTATGATCTGACCATGAGGGTTGGTTATGGTCTAACCATGAGGGCTGGTTATAATCTGACCATGAGGGCTGGTTATGGTCTGACCATGAGGGATGGTTTTGTGTTACTGACTGCTTTACACACTTTGTTCAACTTTTGTGTGGACTTCTGTCCTTACAATGACCACTACTCAACTTTATAAAGCATAAAAAGTAGGGTAATTTTTTTCTTCTTTTTTAGGACTTTTAGGTTAAACTTTCGTTTTACAAACCATCTTATAAAGCTGCCGCTCACAAATTATCAGTCAATTAAATGAAAGATGGCTTGGTCCAAGCTTTTTTGCCACAAATTATTTGACTAGTGCCACAATTTTTTTCATTTGAATGGCAATGCTATTATTCAGTATTCTAATGTTAATAAAAAACAGCAAGATGTGGATAAAATCACAAACAAATTGACATCAAAACAGAAGAAATAAGTTTGATGCTTGCACCAAGCAAGCTGCAAGCACATTTTTTCACAGATTATGATCTTAGCAGTGTATTCAACTTTTTGAAAGCAATTATGTCCCTAATTATTCAAAAATTGACAATTATAGCACCTCTATTGGGTTTGATATTAATTTGAATAGTGAATAGAGGCTAATAGTGAAATTCACAGACATTTACTATAAAAGCAAGTCCTACTAAAAGCAGTGTATGAAACAAACATCTAATATAATTACTTAAAATTTTTGTATTTTTAGGGCCAGGTGTCGAAGCTAAGAGAGCAGGTTGACCGTCTGGCAGCTGAAAAGGAGGACCAGAGTCAGTTACGTCTGTCTTTAGAGGAGGTTAACAAGAGGACGCAGAAGCAGCTGAGGGAGATCAGGGAAGAGTTGGGAGATACAATGAAGCGAGAGCTTGAGGCTTTGCAGAAGAAGAATGAATTGGTGAGTAACAGTAAAAGAGAACTTATACCGGATTGAGTCGCTGCCAAATATTGAAGTTTCTACCTAACTCAGGTGGTAAATTATTTCATAAACTAAAAATAAGACATGTGAATTGGATAGGCTATAGCCGTACCTCTAGCCTTGTCCTTTAAAAATTGTGCCTGATTTGATGGGAGAATGGTGTAAGGGATTGTCTGTTCACAACAGAGCTTGTATGATAATAAAGAACTATCACATTGGCAATTGTGGAAACTTTACTTTGATGAGTACTAACATAATGCAGAATACTGAAGTCAATTTTTTAATTCTTTGCCAAATATGGTGGATTTAGTGGAGATAATAAATACTTTTTTTCTTTTTGGGTACAAAGATAAATGACAGAATTGTAATAGTATGTCTTTTTGATAAACACAATGACAGATTCTTCAATAGTCTCAGGCACTTATTTTGAAAAAAACACTGAACAAAAAAAATCAAAATAATAAAGTGGCGAAGATTCTGTCATTGTGTTTATCCAAAATGACGGAAATGTATAAGTATGTCTTTTGGATAAACACAATGACAGAATCTACGCCTCTTTCATTATTTTGATTTTTCTGTTCAGTGTTTTTTCAAAATGATATAAATAGTGAGCTATGTAATTCTTAAAATTTGTGTAAATATGCATTTCAAATGTGCCATTTCATTGTAGGAAACTCGCAATGAAGAGCTTGAGGGGGACCAGGAACAGAACCAATCAGATTTAAAGCTGGCCTTAAAGAGAATCACAGACCTGCAAGCTGCTTTAGAAGAGGATTTGGACAGTGACAGTGACATTGCTGTGTCAGACAGGTGAGTGACTTACTGTAGGAGTCAGGATTTAGACCTTTTGCTGTTACAGAAATATTAATTGAATTTTTCCGAGGTGATTATTATCTTAACTATATGAGATGGCCAGAAATAGATGTTTCCATCTCTAACTGTCAGCCTTAACTAACTTTGCGGCCATTAATCTATTGATTTTAGCAATGATGTTTAATGTTGCTTTCCAGGGAGAGCCAGAGTAACAGAAGTGTGATAAGACTCTGACACCCATAAACATGGTTTTGAAACTTAGCCTCAGAGCAATGGTCAAAGGTATCTCTGAGGTTGTTTGAAGTGTGTTTCATTTCTCAAGGGTATCAGTCATCAAAATGTCCCATTTGAGAAGGAGTAGCTTATTTCATATTGGCACAGGTTAAACATAGTGTACCTCTTGGGAACTGAACCGTTATTCTGCATGATAGTGAAACTTTGCTGAAATGAATCCAAGACTACTGCGTCAGACTATTTTACTACTCAGCCACTTTGGTGACCATGAAGATAATCTGCATAGTTCCAAATCGTTAAGTTAAGTGCTTCGTTGAATAGAAGCTGAATTTAATTTATCCTATCTGCTCTCCACAGTGAAGATGAAGATTCAGCAGATGAAGACATGGGCTCATATCTGGCACAGTCACGACGCAGAGAAAGCAGCACTAACGGAACAGGCGTGAAAATGGTCAACTCCCACTCTCCTAGATTAGCAGCGCAGGCAAGTAAGTTATAATATTTAATCACATCAGTAATAGAATAGTTATGAATGACTTATTTAAAGACAAAAGTAGTTTCATGGTATAATTCATAAAGCTTTCTTACATAAATGTGGGTAAGTTTATTATTTTAAGTCTTGCACCAGGTTACCTCAAAGAGTTATTCCAGGAATGCATTCCTGCACGCACCATAACATCTATAAATAATGGCCTTCTTGTCACACCACCCCACAAACGAGCGATAGGGCTTTTCTGGGGGGGGGGGGCAAAACTATGCAATTTGTTATCATTACCAACAAGAAATTCAAAAGATCTTGTTTATTTCAGAAAATCTTTGAAAACTGAGCTTTTCAAGAAGACACACTTGCAGCCATAAGTTATTTGTGTGTGTACAGAAGTGATTTTAATGTGCGAGTATTTGTTTTCCATTACATAGTGCCTGGAATTAAGCATGGCTACATATATATAATATCCATTATTTAAAATCTTGGCTTTCACAGATCTCGAAACTCAGTGTTGAGTTGAGAAGTTATAATTTCTCAACAAAGGGTTACCCGGTGCGAGGGTCCCTTTCACCAGAAGGTTTGTCAGGCACCTAGTTGGCATCCACCATGCTGTGGCTGTACTTGTGTGTTTAATTTCGTGATAACTAGTTTTGGCTTGGTTGATTTCTTCATCCTACATTGAAACATATCACTTATACACAATTGCACTTGTGATATGTTTATATATATATATACATACTCTTACTTTTTTTTAAAGAATGGGAAGTGCTGCCATAAGTAGTATAGGCAAGCACCTTAGAGCACTGGTAGTTATCCATTTGGATGAATTACAGTCTTGTGGTTTATATGTTGGTGGATTTGTGTGCTCTTTAAGTTAATTATTATTCTCTCTTATTCCCTTCTTTGTTCTTTTCTTGGTGTTAATGTTACTTAAGATGTTTTGTTATCATCATCAATTAAAGTCTGTTTTCAATGTAGAAAGGTTAGACTTTGACCCAGACATGCCACCTGGCCATGTGTTGTGATTCATGGCAAGCTCTGGTGCTAAACTCCTAGCCTCAAGGACTTTCTGTGACAACTCCTTGAATCTTGTAGGCTAGCCTATGAGGTTTGAATTCCTACAAGTTTTCATAAGCTCTCTATCTTCTCTCTTGTATCATCTTGTGTTGTAAAGGATGTAAAACTGTAACTACCAAACAAAAGAAACTGTATATCACCTGGCTCAATCTCTCTGTTCCCCTGCCTCAATCTCTCTGTTCCCTTGTCTCAACCTCACTGTTCCCCTGCCTCAATCAAGTGAAATATCTCCAATAAAGTATCAATGTTTATTCATTCAGCCATAAATCGTTTCAACAGTTACATCTCCTTATAACTGTATCATCTAACAATCTATTGGTCACTTACAAAGACCATTTCAGACTGAGGGGTCACTGAAAAAATAAGTTCTAGTTGGGACTTTGTTCTGAGTATTCTCACCTCTCTTCCTATCATCATTTTCTGATATATCATATTAATGTTATACTAGGAGTTTTTTTGTTGATATCCCTTTTTGTTGGACCTTGCTGTTGTTATTATTATAATCATAGATGTATTATTATTTGTAATAATTATGATAATAATATATAATTTTTTTAGAATTAATTACTCACATTTTAAAAAATGGCTTAGGGACAGAGTGTTGCTTTTATAGCGTTCACCAATCTTCAGTGTTACCAAGTGATGTATCTCCTACTTTGTTGATGTTTTCTTTTCTGTGTGGTTGTGTTTCACGATTGTGAAATGCTATAGCCACCCAGGTGCTGAATGTTATCTCTTAGGGTTGCTTTTAGCTTGGCTGATCTAGCATGCGGGCATTTATTTGTCAGTTCATTTCTAGAGTTGAGGGGTATGGCGCTTTTGTTTCTTGAAATTTTAGTTTTTCTTTGTCACATATTTTGCATTTTCTTGTTGGGTTTCGCTGCTCTCTTCTTAGTTTATTTTATTTTTTTTCTAAAAGGCAAATAATTAATTATATGGACATGAATACTTCAGCTTTACATAAAAGTAAAATAAATATATTACTTATGAGATTTCACAGCATATTCATCATTGACAATAGCATGTGTCATATGAATACAAAATCAAAGTATCACAGATAATGCTGAAATTAATCATTGAAATATTAAGCAAAAAAGCTTCTGTTATCTTAAACAATAGATGTGCCACTCAAATATTGTTTAATCATAAATCACTGTTGTGACCTAGTAGATGGCTTTGAAAAGAAACACTCAGTATCACTTAATGTTCCTGGTTTATGAGCTAAATGAGACATGAAAGGAAGAGTTAACTCCCCCTAACTCATTGTAGCAGGGGAGTTGTTTGTTGCTGCACACAATGAGACATGATAGGAAGAGTTAACTCCCCAAAACTCATTGTAGCAGGAAGAGTTAACTCCCCCTAACTCATTGTAGCTCAAGGGGAGTTGCTGGATGCTGCCCTGGGCTATCAACTTGATCCATCTCATTTGTAAACAGGCAGCGGAAATGGAAGCCATCAATCTTTTCACTGCAACATTCGAATTTCCCAAGGCCGCAGACTAGTTTGGGAATAAGAGAAAAAGTTGTGGCTTCCTTGTGCGGAATATACTGTATTATTAATTATGTTTGAATTAATGAGAGGGGATAACAAGGGTTATAGACAGCACCAATGATTTTATACTGATTAACACCAGAGTGTAGCCAGACACTTGATAATCTCATGTGAATGACTTATAAAATACTGGCTTTTTCAGAAGAAAATCCCATTAAATAAGTTATTTGTAATAATATCAACTCCTTGGTAAGCATGCACAGTACGATGTTGCTGGTGTGCTTTTTACTGTCAATCTTTTGAAAAAAGATATGCAGTTATTGCCAAGGTCTTAAACAACATGTACTTGTGTGGTTTGAAAATATCCAACTACTCTAAACATCACTTTATTCAACACAAATTTTGAATTTGTAATAGTAACCTGCATCTAACGTGATGTATGATCAAAGTTATTTAGACTTAAAAAATGTTTTTTTTGTCTGCTCTGGACTTTTCTGATGTTCTTTATTCTGTACACTACATATGTTTCAGCAACATTCATGATATGCAAAAAAAGATTTGCTGAGATTTCATTGCCAGATTTTTAGCACTTTTCTGTATACTAAATAGTTGTAGTTTGCTCAGATTGGCAGAATGTTAGATAGTGTTACTTTTTAGTTTTTTTAAAAAGTCCCCCGTCCCTCCCCCATTGGTCCAAAACTCTCTGCTTAATCTCGATTTACAACCCAGTATTTTAGCACCCGACTTCCCCCCCCCCCTCCCACTGTAAATAGTATAATCTCTAAAGTTTTAGGTACCTATTGAGAAACTGGCATAACCGAGATATCTTTCTTTTTTTTCAGGTGAAGCCTGATAATTGACATGTAGATGGACACTGGATCAATTAGGAGTTCCAAAGAGTTACCATGTGCAGAAGTTGATGATAGTTCTATCTAGTATGACTTCCGGTACCGCTTCTGTCAACAGCACTCTTGCCTGGTAGGCATGCACTACACAGCTGAGGGACACAAAAATGACATTTGTATTATTTTGTAATCTTAAGTGTGTCAAACAGAGAAAAACAACACAGTGTTGTTCTTGATGTGATTTGGCCAGTTTCAAAATGTGACAGCTTATGTGTGATATATACTGGAACATAAGATGCTATTTATGTATGTTTGGATAACTATATGTAGGTCATTGGGTGGCTATATTAAGACATATGTTTATGACATTTGATGACTCTATCTAGGTCAATGTATGTGTATTTTTATGTATGTATTGATTGGTATATCTGGGTCATTGGATGGCTGGATCAAGGTCTTTTGATGACATATATATAGAAGGAGATTATTGGATGGCTTTATGTTGTTCATAAAATTGCTATATCTTTGTCATTGGATGGCAATATCTTTGTCATTGGATGGCAATATCTTTGTCATTGGATGGCAATATCTTTGTCATTGGATGGCAATATCTTTTTCATTGGATGGCTATATCTGTGTCATTGGATGGCAATATCTTTGTCATTGGATGGCAATATCTTTGCCATTGGATGGCAATATCTTTGTCATTGGATGGCAATATCTTTGTCATTGGATGGCAATATCTTTGTCATTTGATGGCTATATCCAGATCTTTGGATGGCTATATATTGGTCATTGGGTGGCTATATCCAGATCTTTGGATGGCTATATCTTGATTAATTGGATGGCTATATATCTACATATTTTGATGGCTATATTTACGCCTTTTGTTAACTATATCTAGATCGTTGGATGGCTATATTTAGTTTTTTCTTTTGATATTACAAAAGATAATGATTGACAGCTAACATTAATTGAGGGTATCCTTAGTTAGTGGTGTAAGTATTGTATGTTTATATTTATAGCTGGGCACATTTTTACACAGAAATGTATCCTTGAGTGGACATGTTTATGTATGTCTGAAAGAGCTGGAAAGGATAGACGATGGACAATAATTTATTAGTCATTAAACGTCCTTGCATGGGGTTGGAAGGAGGGGGGGGGGGGGTTGGCTACACGTTTATTCTTATTGTTATGATTTTGTACTTACAGAGCCTTCTAAAAACAGAGAGAGTGAGATATCTTGTCTCTAATTTGTCATTTGTGTAAATTTTCACACCTCAGGAGATTTCTGCTCGAGCTCACTAAACAAAATGTTAACTGTTAACCTTGCCCTCAAGACAATAAATGTCGACTCAGAATCAAAAAACTCTTTTTATTTTTATCTTTGTTGGTTTATGTTTTTTTATAGCTTTTATAAAGATTTTGGTTTAATGTTCTCAATTTGCATTCCTTCATATTGAGTATTATTTCTTGGTGTATGTGTTCAATTTGTGTTCATGCTGCGTGTTCTCTGCTAATACACCAAATGTTACTGTGTTACGGATTGATGTGTTATTGTGTCATATATTGATGTTATGCGTTACTGTGTCACTGATTGATTTGTTATGTGTTACTGTGTCACTGATTGTTTTTTTATGTGTTACTGTGTCACTGATTTATTTATTTTGTGTTACTATATCACTCAGTGATTTGTTATATGTTACTGTGTCACTGAGTGATTTGTTATGTGTCACTGAGTGATTTGTTATGTGTTACTGTGTCACTGAGTGATTTGTTGTGTGTTACTGAGTGATTTGTGATGTGTTATGTGTTACTGTGTCACTGAGTGATTTGTTATGTGTTACCGATCGGTTTGTTTTAAAGAGGTTGTGACTTAAAGGTCAATGGTTATACTCTGTTAGAGTTTAAATGTTTGTGTTTTGTCTTTGTAAGTAGTCTTAGTCTATATAAAAGAAGCAGCAGCAGAATCCGTCTTGTGTGAGATTCCCGGTTGTATTAGATTGGAAAGAAGCTGGATAAAAACAGTTGCTTTATTTGCAGTACTTATATTCAAACCATAAATCATAAAGATTTTTGTAATCTACTTTTCTTTCTCTAAACAAAATTTCTTTCAGTCAACAAACATTTAAGTGTGACCAGTAGAATAGTGGCTTTGATGTAAACCTAGAATTTCTAGTGTGTTTTTTTAAAATAACTTATATATTGAAACAAAAACAATCATGAATATTGTGCTGACAGGGTGAAATATCCAAAGCAACATTTAAATTTTAGTTTTTCTTATTCTTATATATTTTTTTTTTACACAAGTATGAACATATTCATTAGGTGTTAGTATATGAGAATGAGTCCTAGGTTTATAATAGTCTCTGTATGAGATGTTATCTCTATATTTTATTATAGTCTTACTGAGTCCTAGGTTTATAATAGTCTCTGTATGAGATGTTATCTCTATATTTCATTATAATCTTACTGAGTCCTAGGTTTATAATAGTCTCTGTATGAGATGTTATCTCTATATTTCATTATAAGCTTCTAAGATAAAAAGTAAAACAAAGACGTCAGGGTAGTGATTTTAGAACAACAAATAATGTATTTTATTGTATGACTGTTGCTTTCAGGCAATGTGTGTTGCCAAACAAATAATGTATTTTATTGTATGACTGTTGCTTTCAGGCAATGTGTGTTGCCACAATGTACAGGGTCAGTATTACTGCTTGAGCTTTGTGATACTTATGCACAGATATTTGCAAAAGTTTGAGAAATCTAGGGCCACTGACATTTTGAAATTTTATAAACAAAAATCATAACATTTTTATGGACTTGAAAGATACAGGAAGTTGTCATAGCCAGAGGAAAGGCCATGTGGGTAATGACCCAACACCCAATGTGTTATTGAATGAGTTCTTACTACTACGTACAAAATATGTATCCAGATTTTTGTACATTTCCAACCCCATTTCCCATATTTATGGGATACAAGTTGGAATTATTTAAAGTCTTTTGTTTTTAGCTACTGTCAGAGAAGCAACATACCTGGATGGTCTGAACTTTTGTAAAATGTTTATTCCTTTTTCTTCTATTTTTCATATTTATTTAAACCACGATTCTTTTTGATTATTGCTTTTTGAAGACTTAATTTGTTTTGGATGGTCTACATGTTGCGGCTGTTATTTTTCTCTCTTTTTATGTTTGTTATGAATTTTTTGTTTCTTTTTCTAATTTTTTATTTTAATTTAGTTTTGGTGCTAATTGTCAGGGACATTCCACTAAAACAGAAGGTCAATGACTTGTCCTTATAAAGCAAAAAGGATTTAGAGGGTATTGTATCTAAAAAAAAATTGCCTGGAGACTTCTTCCTTTTTTTGAATTTTTTGACATTGATCTTTTTAACCTTAAACCAGCTAATGTCATATACAGGCAAACCTCTGTAATCTGACAGCCGCCTGAACTTTTGTACAAGCTCTTATTTAACTTTATATAAAGTCTATTTAACCTAGGATGTCTATGTTGCTTTTGTTTCAAACTTTCCGGCTTTAAGATTTGTACCTGAAGAGAGGTTTTGTGTTCAGATTGTGATGATAAGAAACCTGGACACGTAGAGGTCATGCGCTTTTAGCTTTCTGTTTTCATCGACATAGGACTAAGAAACTAAATGGTAATTTTTTGTTTTGTGTTTATTTTATTAAATATATTTGAGATGTTATTCTATCTGGCATAATTATCTCTGTGTTCATAGGGAGCACTAAACGATTTTGAATTGATGGACCATTTTTTCCATGTGGTCTTATATTAAAATAATTAAAACTAGAAAAAATGAGTACTCGTAGAGAGTACTACCCGATCACCAGACACAAAGGGACATAACTCTGTCAAAACTG
>JAUUEB010494646.1:0-10558 GCA_032362205.1 Clione limacina
AGATGACAGTAGAAGAGGCATGAAGGCTAGCCTGCATACAGTCTGGTCGGTAACGGAACAGGGGTTATCTTCAACGCAGACAATGCAAAGGCCTTCGCTGAATCCGTCTGTCTGTCTGTCTGTCTGTCTGTCTGTTTGTTTACGCGAAGACTTGAGTAATTTTGCTCGGATCTCGTTCATTTTGGAAGGATAAAATAAGATAAGATAAACTTTATTGTCCATAAATGGAAATTTGTTGCAAAATACTTGCTATTTAAATTCAGAAATATTTGTGAAAAACTGACGAAGTAATAACCCTTATTGAGTTTTGTGCTTTATGTTCGTCGTTGATTTGGCAAAACACGCTGTGGTCACATTTTCAGTGTTCAGAATCTGAAATCTTGCAAAGAGGCTATCCAAAAGCAGCTTTCACAATATTTCGAATAATAAATTTAAACACAGAGTTATGGGATCTTTGAATATTTTGCTACATGCCTTTGTTTTTTTTGCGAACACGCTGTGGTCTCATCGTCAAAGACAGAAATCTGAAATCTTGCAAAAAGGGTTAATTCGCGGTGTCCTAAAAGCTGTAATATGTTTTTTTGGAAAAAAAAGTTTAATAGAGTTATGTCATTTTATGATTTTCAGGTACGTTCTTTACACAGTGGACGCATCGTTGGGAGTAAGACCCTGAAATATTGCACACAGGCTCTTCTAGAAATCTTCCAGAAATATTTTTTCTCAACTTTTTGAAAATTATGTTTACAGAGTTATGCCCCTTGAGTTGTTTGCTATATGTTCTTTCTTACTTTTGTCTGATGTTCGTTGTTGTACTCTCTATGGGCACTCATTTTCTATTATTAAGACTTTTCCTTTTATAAAATCGTTTACGTTTTAAGCACTTTAATAAATTCTCTAAATTCGCAAAATGTTACTCATAAAGTTATATACTGACTGAGTCATACAAAATATAAGGTCGTTACACTTTTAAAGATTGTATTTTGCTGTAGGTTAACAACCTACTAGGGTCAGCAACAGCTTGTTAAGCCCGATTGTTATAAATATTATATCACATTATTTATTTCCTTTCTGTTAGTGTCCGTGAAAGATGTCAATATTTATTATCTGCCCTTAATCAATATATCCTATTACCATGCTAGTAGTCTAGTCGCTTTTTAATATGGCGTACAAGAAGAAGAATATCCAACTAGTAGTTGTAGATTTACAGTAATGTCCAATGTAGTTATTTTAATGTATAAATGTTAGAAAACACATAAAGCTGTCATTTCAAAATATGCATATCATAAGAATATATAATGAATTTAAAAAGAACCAAATGTATTTGATGTAGGTACTTGACAGTGTGTGGTGGTAGGGCGTGATGAAGCTTAATTATATACAGTACCTATTCAAATAGCCTATTCTAAGCCACGAGACAGACTTTTGTGTACAACAAAACATCGAAACATTCTGAACAACAAAATTTTGACCATCTAACCTTTTACCATCTGACCTTTGAACATCTGACCTTCTGATTATCAGCACTCTTTTCAGACCGTTTTTTATACTATAAACAATACAACTCTCCTAAAAAGTATGCTCTGAAAACAACATAATGCTCAACTGCGTATATCAAATTTAAGTCAAGATTACTTTCTATGATTTTTCTTAACTATTTAAGTGTTTTGGTATACGAATGGACCACCCCGCCATTTGATGACTCTTTATAATTAACATCGAGACAAAAAGCCGCTACATACCTGTTAAATCCAAAATACATTAACTTTAATATCATCGAAGAAAAAGTGACAAGGCTAACAATAAAGCACGAAAAAGGTTATCCCAGAAATGGCTTGAAGACAAAACCGTACCAGATGTATCCTCACACTCTAACGGTGCACTTTTCTAGGAAATACGCCTTTAAAAGTAGGCTAATGCCTCTCGGCCTCTTTCATGCTCGCTTTGAGTGGGTGAAAGTATTGAGTCCACTTATTGTCCTGTACTCAGTATCGATAAACATATGTTGCTATCCGATATGTCGCAATAATTAAACTATATCAAGATCGATGAAAATGCAGTCACTTTACTGAATAAACACAAGTTGACAACTGAGCCCTAGATCTTATAAATAATCAATCAATTCAAATTGTTTGAATAGTTTAATCTACTTCAAAAATGACAAACCTCAAATTAAACGGTTATGTAAAGCACCACAAATGTTCAAGTAATCACCAGGCCTAGAGTATCAATTAAATCTGTTGATAATACGGTATCGACGTGTTTCAATAATCCAATGTTATCTTGATGGATATGCGTAAGAAATAGGTAAACAATATCATACAAAGATAAAACTGAACCAATCCCCACGGGTGGGTGGGAATATCCTGTGATTTGTTTGCTTGTGGTCTTGATGTCTTCTTTGTCGAGAGTATATTCTCAGCTGGTGCATAGTATATTGATTGTTTCTATTTTATCCTCAATGTAAATTTGCTTTTGTTTTTCATATTTTTTTTGCACAAATCTATCTTCCTTTCAATAAAAAGAACGCCAAGCCACGGGTTTTATAGTTTTAATGAATGGATATGTAAAATTTCTTTTTAACTTTATCTAATCTTGCTACATCGAGATGTTCAATTTCCCTCGACCCTTGACCTTGTTACATGAACCTTAATGCTACTTAAACTCTTATCAGGTAAGTAGATTATTTAATTGTAGAAATATTATATTAGTGTTATTCAGAAGATTAATCTTTTGATTCTAGATTCTAGAGTGCGTAGAACGCGTTACATAAACAATAAGTTATTCAACCAACCATTATCAGTGTTATTCAATATATATATATTCTATGTATCATGTGTTTATTGAGAGAACTCATAAATATGTGTCTTCTTAAGATTATTTTAATCCAAATTTCGATTTCACGACATGCATACTTTTACTACTCATGTGAACACATTTCTAATTCCATGACAGTGAAAACGTTAAAATGTCACAAAATGATTGTTATCCTCAAAAATTTGCTCTGTAGCTCAGTACCACACGTACCACGCGTACCACACGTACCACACGTACCACACGTATAACCTGCTTTCGATTCTCGAGAGGTGCAATCGCGTGTTTTTCGGTCATGTTAATGCAACAATAGATTCTCATCACTCTTTTCTGAAACGCATAATGAGGCATGCGTCTTATAAGTTAATTTTAATTTTTTCGTCCCAAAACACCCCTTTTCTGTCTCTATCCCAGTGGCTAGCTTTCAAAACTGCTAAAAACGCGCTAAAAACGTATTGTGCCATAGTTAACATGGGTGTTATTGTGTAGAGTGCAGGTCGGTCAAACCTGATGACGTCTTAACAAAACAAACAACGGATCGTGGGAAAACATAAGTGAATATTGTGTTTAGATTTAAACACGGTCTTAACATGAATTCGTCAAAAGACCTACAACCTGGTCTATGATTTATTTACATGTGTCTTTGAAATAGTATCGTACATGGTTGATATCTTATGAACACCTGACTATGCTAACGAGAGTTTGTGGTTAGAACAAAATGTTCGAATAATTCATGAAATAAGCACAACATTTCAACTATTTATATTAAAATGGATAAGTAATGAACTGTATATTTTTACATTTTATTCAACACGTTTTGTATTGATTTCATGTGCGCTTTCTGTTTTGTTTTTGTAACTCATTTATTTCTTGATTTTATGATTTTTCGGATTTACTTTAAAAATCTTGTTCAAAATATCTGAAAACTGAATAAACTTTAGAATGATATATCCTAACAAGCTCATGGTCCACTTTCAACGAAATACGCCTTTAACAATAGACTAATCTGTCCGCCTCTGTTATGCTCACTTTGAGTGGGTGGTCGTAGTGAGTCTGCTTATCATCCTGCACTCAGTATCAATAAAACACATGTTACTAACCGATACGTATCAATAATCCAAACATTACACACACCAAGATCGGTGAATATGACAGTCACTTTACTGAATAAACACAAGTTGTCAACTGAGCCACAGAACTTGTAATACTCAATGTGAAATACTACAAACAATACAAAGACATGTTTATGAGAATGTTTAAAATAATCTACTTCAAAAAACAACAAACCGACCACTACACTGTGAAGTTAAAGCACTACAGATGTTCAAGTTTATGCCCAGTTGGATATCAATAAGAAATTGTTTGGACGGTATCGATGTGTTTCACAAAATCCAATTTTTTAATATTTATATAAGAGAAATAGATAAACAACACCATAAAAATACATCTTAGACTCAATTATGCATACTCAAGAGTTGTAAATCATATGATTTATTTGTTGTTCTTATCTATGACCTACACGTCTTCGTTGTCAAATAATGTATTGTCTCAACTTGCTTGTATTCTATCGATTGTTCTATTGTATCCTCGATGTTTATATGTTATTGTTTGTCATATTTCTCTGTACAACTAATCTATCTTCCACAATATGAATATAAAGTCAAGCCATGCTTTTTATTGTTTTATAAGTGAATATGTAAAAGTTCTTTCAACTTTATCTTTCCTTTTTTTAATCCATATGTTCAAGTTCCCTCGACCTATTAACATGAACCTTCCTGTCACTTAAACTTCTTTATCAGGGTACTAGTTTTTCCCATTACCTGAATATATCGAAGTTTTTCTTTGTTTGCTATAAAACTATGCTTTTTTGATTGGTTGATCTTTTGCAACACATAAAAGTTATTAAATAGTTCAGTCCCAATTCGACCAAAGCCGGTATTTCAAGGAGGACAAATCTATAAATAGATTCTTCAAACCGAAACTTAGAGAAACTTGGAAGTATATAACGGAAAAATCCAACATTAACGTCCACACAAAGGAGGACCGTCTAGTGGAAAAGGCAGAAAACACGAGTCACTGGAAAAGCTGCAGCATTTCACTGAAAGCTTGTGATTATAGCAACTTAAGATTGTGCACATTTTTGAGCTACGCGATATGTCCCGAGATATTAACAAAATTTATCGAACATCTGAGGTCTACACATACAATAATCATGTAAACAGTCGTTTACTTATAAACTTAGAACACTTGTGTGTAATGTGATTATGAGGTTTGCTTTACACAAAGAATAGGACATTATACAACAAGTAAAGATATTGCTACAAATATAACAGAACATCCCCAAACACATTATACTATAATACCAACTTGCCTTAGCATGATTCTCGTCAGAGAGCAGTCTATAGCAATTCAATGTTTATTCAATGACATCATTTTAAAATCGACTTGGATTCGAACTATAAACATTCCGCTATCAGCCGGTGTTTTGAGCCAATGAAAAAATCGCAACATCATACATATTCAATCAAAGCAAAATAAAATGCCATGCATGCAATTATTTACTCTTTTGAGGCCGAACAAATGTTGTAATACGATGATGTTTACATTACGGAAATTGATATCGAATACCAATCGATTATCGATAACTACATTCGACTAGCCTGGAATATAACCATTTACAATTAAACTTGACTTATGGCTGACTTTGCTTAGACGCGTCCCGCCATCCCTAAAGTGAAGGTTAGAGATCCTTGACCGTAGGATTTCTAAAATTAATTATGTTTTTGCAAAGTTTTGACAACCCAAGCTGTCGCAACACCCTTCGTGAGATAAAATTAAAAATAGAAACATTCACCTACATGATTAAAACTAGTAAATATCACAAATATATAAGTATGTATAACTTTAAAAGTTCAAATTTCTCTTCATATGTCAAAACTACCATTCCAATCCTATGTGAAATATGAGAGTTGTGAAGACACATGACTAGAGAGTCTGTATTTCGATCCCAATTGTTCATGCCAGGAAATGTGTGCAAAACGACTACAGTGATAGTTGGTTTTAGTGCTTACAGCACTTACAAAAGAGATTTAATTATCAGTGCACACATTTAAGTACGGGTGGGATTCGCGAAAGTTGCATCAAATTTGAATATTATAAAGACGTGTTATAAAGAAATAATAGTAAAATACGAAAACAAATATTTAAAAGTCAACCAGATTCGAATAAAAGCTTAACTGTACGCCCTAGTTTGTCTACAAAATCAAACCCAAGTTTTGTGTGGATTGAGTTAAAATTGTAGTGTTATTCAAGTACATAAAAATATATACACTTATTATCTTATTATTTATATGTTAGGATTTGATATTGCTTATTTTAACCTTATTGTACTGATCTTTTTCCTCGTTGAACGGGAAACCCCAGTGAGCACAGTTGTGTACACTTTTGTTGATCAAACAATATTTTTTTATATTTATGTTTGCACTCTGCCAGACTTACACATTGAGGGAGAGAACAATTTCTTTATCACGTCAAGAGCACGAATTATGGATTTTATGATTAGAGGTACAATACTCATTGTTCAGTATTGAAATTTGTTGATTGTTTAGTGACACTTTTTTGTCATGTACATTAGTTTGTCAGTATTTGTATAATTATAACTATGTTTTATATGTGATTTTGTATTCTTTGTTTGTCTTGAGGAAGGGTTTTTACCCGGAACTGTTGACTTTGCTTTGTATTGTTTCATTAAATGGTGGTTTGAAGACTTTATTGTTACTTTTTATAAAACTTGAGTACTTAAAGTGCTAAAGTCCATAGTGTTATGATCGGAATTGATGTGTTATAATGTTTTGGACCTAATTTTGTTATAAAAATTGTTGTTGTCCAAAGTGTTCAAGTCCAAAATGTTGTGAGTTAAATTGTTTGGGTTCAAATGTGTTTTGGGTCATTCTTGTACACAAATGTCATGTCTAAAGATTATATGATGGTTATGTTAGGTAAGAGTAAACACTCATGTTAATTGTTGTTATATTTATGATGGTTAAAGACCTATTTTGGTTATTACAAATTTTTATGTATTTACTATGTATGTACATATCTAAAAAAACCACAGTACCATGCATTAACAGCCATTTTTACACCAGTATAACAAGTTAACAAGTTGATGTTATATGTTCCAGATGTACCAGTACAGAAGTCAAACAAGCTCACTTAGATCACCCGTCCAGCAAGACTTGTGTTTTCCTTATGTCAGAGTCACCAGAGAGCAAAGGGTAAACGACAAATCAAGACATTTCTTGTGTTTTAATTCACTTATTTCAAGATATGATAGAGAGTAGTCTTAAAGTCTTTCTAAGATTTCATCTGATTTTGTTTGTTTTGTTAATTTGCTTTAATTTGAAGTCAAATTGTTAGTTGACTGATTTTGTGTCCAACTGCTTTATTCACTTAGTTTTTAAATGTTGGTGCTTCTCTTTGCTCAGTAGGTGACCACAATTTTTCCTGACTAGGTACTCTTATTCTATTTAGAATTGAATTGAATTGAATGATCTTTTATTTGTAGGCCATTTGCCTATTCAAAACAAGGTACAGAATCATAATCCAAAAAACATGAACAATTGATAAGTCTGGTACAAATGATCGACATAAGTTTAAACAATTTACTTGATTATCTTTAACTTATATAACATATCATTCAATCAATGCACAACTCATTGAAGAATACATTGAAAAAAAGTACAATCAATTCATATCATGTTTATATACTACTTGACTTTAACTGATATTTTCTATCATCCATCCAATGTACAAATTGTTAAATAAAATAAAATAAACAAAAATAAAAATAATGCACAAATCCTTAAGGAAAAATGCAATTAAAAAGGTTCACTCAATTAACATGATGTTTACACTTGACTTTAACTATATTAACTCATATTTTCTATCATCCACCAAAGTACAAATCTTAAATAAAAATAAACAAAAAGAAAACGAAGAAAAATAATACATTCGATGAACAACATGTAAAATATTTACTTAGTTATCTACAACTCATATTTCTACCATACTAATCAATATTTGAAGGGTTTAGATGCAAAAACAGTTAAACGCCATTCATACCTTCAGCCGTAAGTAACGATTCATAAGCATTTTAAGATTTTTGTGTGTGTGCAAAACCAGTTATAAACCTTCATAAATGGACAAAGAAGAATTTACTTTTAAGCAGAAACCGTTATATCCATAATCTTAGAAATGTGTCAAATAAACAAGCAAAAATGAAATAGGATATAACTGTTTTGTCATCTAAACCATTCATTTAGAGATTGTGTATCTCTACAACTTACAGTTCTACCATACAAATCAATATTAAGAGATTGTGTATCAGTTAGAGATTGTGTATCAGTTAGAGATTGTGTATCAGTTAGAGATTGTGTATCGGTTAGAGATTGTGTATCGGTTAGAGATTGTGTATCAGTTAGAAGTTGTGATGTCTTTTTACATTGGCATTTATTTGTTTCTAGAATATTTGCCTCAGCGTAGTCTTAGAGATTTCTATTTATAAACATGAACAAAAGAGCAATGCACTCTTAACAGTCTTTTCAAAATTAACTACTCAAAACTTAACATTTGATTTAAAGAGAGAGCTGAGAGAGATTGTTAATGTTTTTTAAAACAACCAATCAGAGGACAATGAAGATTGTTTTAGTTCAATGTGCACATACCGTTAATTATGTACTTGTTATTCAAACAGAATTTGTACAAATGTATTTATTTTATTATGAATAATCTAATAGACTTATATTTTGCATGTTATTACATATTTCTGAAGATGAGTGAACCGTCTTAAAACTAAGAATTCAGATTTTAAATTAAAGATTAAATTGAACTATATCATTTTAAACTTCATTGACTGTAAACAAATTTATTATTTTAATAATTAAAAAGATTAAAGGATGTTTATTATTTCATTTCTTGATACCCTGCTATTTGCTTTTGCTTTGAGGAGCTTGGAAATTTAAAAAAATGAATACTTTTACTCTGTCACTGAAGGATTCTTCAATGAGCACACCTCTTGGCTGAAAATCTTCTATCAACATTTTTTAACATGTCTATTTTTGTTTGTTTCCAAAGGAAGAACCTTACTAAAGCGTTTTGTATGAAGTAATGTCTAAAATGGCTGTCATTGCTGCTTGTAAATCAAAAGTGTTTTTTTTTTAAATGGCCTTAAATTTACTGAATTAATTCAAAAATACCAAACAAAACTAGTGCTAAAACATTTTGTACTCATGAGGCTAGTGTTTAATGCCAATTTGTTTACTGATCATTTGTAGCAAGTAAGCACATACATTTTTAAGATTTATTAGCTAGGACATTAGTGGTGAAATAGATATGAAGAAATACATGTTTCGTGGGATCTTTACTGACATCTTTTGACAAGTGTTGAATTTGTTATTGATTTTGTACTTTATCTTCAGTACCAGATCAAGTCAGGATATGAAGGAATTGAAGAGAAAAGTACGAGAGATGGCAAACTCCAGAACACACATCATACACACATCCTCTGTGCTGGGCAACATGGCACAGGCAGCTGAGAGGGAACTTGAACGACTCCTTAAACTAGTTTGTACATTTTTGTGTCTGAAATCATATCTGTTTAACAAGAATTAACAATGTCTTCTTTAAAGTTGTGCATTTTATTCATTATATTAATATAAGTGACATTATTATTATTATTAAAACTTGAGACACTTTTTTATTTGTTACCTGTTTTCATCTGTTGGCCGTCCACTTGTCTGCTACAAAGATGTTGCAAAGCAGGACATGGAACAAGTGGAAATTGATCCAAAACCTTGGGAAAGCCTCTCAAAGAACAGGAGTCTGTGGCGCACAACAGTCCGCGAAGGAATACAGAAGGGCGAGGTGGCCCGCAAAAAGAAAAAAGACAAAAGAGAAAGGAGAGACAGAATTTGCAGAGATCCCATCTTCTATCTAATTTTATCAAGAGGGCCCCAAAAAGACCAAGGTTACTTTTACAAATGGACGTTTACAATTGTCTTACGAAGACAGACGGTCACCTACTACAACATACTATTTATTTGTGACATACTTTTTCTTGAAGTATTACCAAAATAAATATGTTCTACAGGTGCATTGTTACTTTTATTTTCTTTATTTATTTATCTAAATTTTTATAAATATTTTGTCATATATTTCATTTTATAATGTCTGTGTTCCATCAGGAGATGAGTGTGCATAAAGAGAGCAGTGATCAGATGATGTTATGTGAGGGCCCAAGTGGATGGACAGATCAACACAGAGATGCTGAACAGATAGATCTACTACACACCGCCGTCGCCTCCACTTGTGAGATGGGATTTGAAAAGGTCAACTGTTGATTTGTTTAAATTTTTTAGTCATTTTTCATAATGTGTTGTATTTGTTTATGTTTATGTCTTCCATACTACACGTCTCTTTGATTGGTCACACATCTCCTTGTCTCTCAGAGATTGTTACACTTTATTTTTAATTGATTTACATTCCACTTTACCCAGAAGTTGTTTATTAAGTGTCAAAGAGGTGTGTTTGAGACTATGCTGGTGTCAAAGAGGTGTGTTTGAGGGTATGCTGGTGTCAAAGAGGTGTATTTGAGGCTATGCTGGTGTCAAAGAGGTGTATTTAAGGCTATGCTGGTAACAATGTGTTTCTTGTGAACTAAAACATGAAGTAAATTAATTGACAAACAACA
>JAUUEB010494657.1:0-10557 GCA_032362205.1 Clione limacina
TAGAGGTGCTGAACATTAAGATACGACAATTTTATTTTTGGACCCTTTCAGTGGAAAAATAAGGGACCTGTGACGTCCCGTTGAGTCCTGTGGGGGGTGCAGAGAAACCTCTCATTCCCCCCCGACTAAATTGTTAGTAAAAGAAAGATAAAAGCAAAAAACATTTGAAAACTATGAAACCAAAAACATTGTGTAAAGACACCAGAATGTCCATGACAATTGTTTTGTGATACAATGCTACTAAAGTTAATGAAAACTCTTTTTTCCAAGAACAATACTATGAGGTTGCCAATAATCGTACGGGAAGGAATAACAGTAGGTGGGAGTGGGAAAGGTTAAAAAGAATTATAGTAGGGGAGGGAATAATAGTAGAGGGGGGGGGGGAGAAAACACCCAACTTTTTAAGTGTGAAATATGTTTCTTTTAAATTAATTATTGACAATGTCATTTTTATCTCTATAATAATAAAAACAAGAGACTTTCATTAGTATAAAAATTGTATTCTGAAATATAACATTACGATTATTGAGTTTGTCAGGCCATGGAACACGTGAAAAATAATAATAGTAGGAGTCCCAATAAGGACTGTGCCGTAGGAGGGCAATTTTTCATCAAAAAATAATAATCATAGCGGTATGATTATTGGCAACCTCATAGTAAGTGACTGGAAGACATTTCATCTCCATCTTTGGAGACGTTCCAAAGAAGCCTACAGTGAAAGTAGGCACATATATTATAACGCGCAACCAACCACCCGTCGATTAAATGCCTTATGGGAAAAATTCGATGCACCTATACAGACACACAGAGCCTATTATAGGCTAGAGTTGCAGCTAGCAGCTACCTTTTTTTAAACGGAACATAATCATGCTTCCCAAAAATTCAATTTAAGCAAGTTTGACTACATATGTGTAAATATTGCTGCTAAGTGACATACAATGTAGGTTTCTTTTCCTCCAATGAACTTAAGGCATTGGCAATTGTTTATCGAGCAATCTGATCTGTTGATTTTACAATTAACCCAGTCTACAATGGTAAACACTGCCCATAACAACTGCACATCCCAGTCATAACATAACTCCAACCCTCTTCAGCTTGGCTCATAAAGTCGTTGTGAACACAAACAACAAAAAATCAGGGTAATTCTTTATCAGAGCACAGAAGAAAATAGACTGAAACAGAGCACATACAGAAATCTTTTTTCTCGAAAACCCTAAATACTGAAATAAGTTCATGGCACCACCTGTCCCATCAAGATGGCATTAGCAACACACACAAACACATGTCATATACTTTGCCCTATCTCAAATTGTGGCACACAACCTTGCATGCATGGAGATTAATGGATCATAAGTGATTGTTTTTATACCATACAATTAGTTGTTTCCTTCTATGTTAAGTCCCCTGCTATTAGATTTGTTTATCTTACATGTGAAAAATAACGATGATCTTGTTCAAAATGAGCTCTCAAAGCCCATGATTATGATTTGTTACATTTGTGGACTGTTTAAACTAGCTTATCAACATGACACAGTCCACTCATAAAAATAAGTCAGGGTATAACATAAAAAGTAATCAATTCTTTTTTTATACACACACTATATGAAGGCAATAATTTATATCATTAAATGTTACACCATTAATACATAACAAGACAAAAAATGCATAAGACAATCATAGAAATTATTTGATTTTTATTATATAATACAATTGAGCTCATCAATTCAAATTAAAACATTTAAAAGTCTTTTAAACAAGACAGAAATACTGCATTCATAACAAATTGAAGTGTCTTTCAAACATTTCCAGGTAACTTAAAATGTCAAAGAAAATGAAAAATAGATAATACAGCAAAAATAAGCATTGAAATAAAAGAGACAGCCTGGTGACTTTCTGAACATTTGTATCTTTAACAAGACAAATACGATTATATTTGTAATAGTAATAGCTATTTTTAAGACCCTTACATATAAATAAACTATTGCTTTATAACCTTAAACAGCATAATTCTTATTTGCCAGTAGAAAAATATTCATATTTTTTTTAATCTTTAGTTATTATCTTGAATTTTGTTTAAACAAAACTTGCCTGAGTTAGTTCAAGTGATCCAACATCCCTTTCTAAGGATAAGACTGCTTCTAAAAACTGTTTATATTCTCAACAAGCTAGAAGTATAACATCTTAGGTCAATTACATCAGATCCAAAAAGATAACTCATCTATTACATTTGACATCATTGATTATAAAATTAATTGTTATAGAAAAGTAAAAAAAATAAACAGGGTGTATGCTCTTATATGAAGCAGGCGCATATTAAATTTCCTATTCCTTGTCCTAGATATATATATATGAGTGTGACATCATGAACAATTTCAACACTGGTATGAAAACTTCATACAATAGCTGATTTTGAGGAGAAAATATGGAGATGAAAACATAAAGGCATAAACATCAAAAATGATTTCTTTAAACCATAATAGAACAATCTGAACCCATAACCTGTAAATAAATGTGCCATCTTATTGCACAATTCTATTACTAACAATAACACAAAAATTGAATAGGGAAACAAGATTGATCCCCAACAATGAATGTGTACCCTTCCAAATAGGTTTGTTTTTATCGGAAGAGTGAAACTGAGAAAAGAGACAGTGATGCGATGGGAAAAATTCTCACCATAATTCACATAAGATGATTAAACAGAGTGAAACAGACAACTTACCATTTGGTAGACATTCAAAAGAGCCAACCTCAGCAGAAGTTATGAAGAGATGAAAAGTGTATTCAGATTTTTTACTCATTTTACATGAACCAGATTTATATATGGTTCTGGAGCAATGAGAATGGTAGCATGAATAAGACGTCCTCCAAAAAAGTGTGTTTAATGTTGTCGTTATTATTGGTTGACTTAAATTGAAACTGGACTGAATAAAATATGATTTTATTATTTTAAAACTTGGTAAATAGGCCATTAACATACACTCCTATTTAAAAAGAGATTGACACCGTGCTACAACTGTTACAAAATCTCAAAATCTGTAGCTTTGGAAAGTTATAAAAAGGCAATATGTATCAAACTACAAAATTTAGACATCATTACTAAAACTCAAGATGTACTTGTGTAACTTATAGAGAAAGATAAAATGCATCAAATGTCTAAAAGATAACTGTGAGTGAGACAAGAGTCAGTTATTAAATTGTCTATCAGAAGCACTTGAAAAATGTATTATGGTTTAAGTACAAGGAATTAGACTGGGCTCTTAAGTCAATAGACTTGAATGATTACTAATTCACACTAGACTAGATAATAGTTTGTTGTGACATACCCTTTTCATATATTTACAATAAATAACAAAAATTAAAAGAGTATCAGCATCAATAAATATAAACACGATAAGATTGGCAATTTTGACTTCTCTTTCTAAACAGAGATTACTATTATATTTGACAATCATCATCAGTAATAAAGGCATTTAAGTACATAGCATTGTTCAATCATCTTTAACAACTTATAGGACTAACAAAGTCTGCCCCATTAATAAATATAAGTAATCACATTATCAGATAAATGAACAAACAACTTTTGGGTGGGGGAAAAATGCAAGCAAAACAGTTTGCTGCTGTCATAGATAATTATTGATATTCATGAAGTGAAATAATTCAATTTTTGCTCTAGTGTTTGGGTTGTGCAAATATATTGCCATTTTAATTATTTCCATAATATGGCTATTGATATGATGATTTGAAAAAATAAAAAATATCACTTGAGCTTATTTTCATCATATGTGCAACTTTGTACAAAGCTCAACAAGTCCAACAAAATTTTATATCTTCAGACAAAAGAAAGTATACATACTCTTTTTTACTGTACTTCTTAAACATATATTTGTCAAACACTGTTGCATTGGTATATGTTGATAGATAGTAGGTTTTTCTTGACATACAGTTTGCCACTTTCATATTTTGACTTTAATAAGGACAACTTTTTTATCCTTTAATTTCAGAGCAATGGCCAGTATAAAGGATATCAATTTAAAAAAACAAATGATATATTCCAATACAACAATAGAACAGCAATAGACCAAAATACATGTTAAGTAACAATGATAAAAATAAGTGTATTATTCCTTCTGTCTGACAGTATATAAGTGGCCATACAAACTTATGATCAGAAACTATATTTTCTACGTTAAAAAGTCTGTTAAATGCTCGTAAAAGGGATTCATAGAATACAAAATATAGCTAAAAAATAAATTTGTACAATAAAATCCAAACATTGGAATGGTTATTCATACACGGTTGGTTATAAAAAAGCATGCCATGACATAATTGAGTTTGAGGTTGAAATTGTTTTTGCTTGAGTCATTTTCATTTATTTTACAAAAATGGCACTGAAAAAGTAAAGCAAATCCAATCTACTGAATGTTTAAGACTGGTCTTAGGAATTTAAGATTACATTTTAAAGAGATGAAGTAACTTCAACTAGATTGCCATATAAACATTAAAAAAGAAAACTCACAACAATCAAAGGAGCTCACCCTACTTACTTTGGACAGACAAAGTGAAATATCACCAACTAAAAAAGGTATTATCTCAAATCCTGTAATTTGAGCAGGCAGATTTTGGCACTATTTTTATTTTTATTTAAGAAAGCCATTTAAACTGTCAATGGGTTTCTTACAGAAAAAAATTGGAATTTTGGAGGATTTCCTCTAATTGGAGGAAGAAGGAAAGCCTGTTAAAGCCAAAAACCCTGCTAATTTGTTAAAGGTAAGTAATCACAGAATGTAAACAAATGTATTCATTGTCAAATAATTTTCAACAAGAATCAGCATGTAAACAACCATAGGAAAAAATTCCAATGAAGAGATCATTGTATTCAAAGACTCATACTGTTTGTAATATGCATATCATTAAAAGAAAAGAAAAAGAATGAGTTAGGAAAGAAGGGGAGAAGGACAAATTAAAAAGGAGTATAAATGGAGAAACTGCTTCTGAATATCTGAATAACAGTCACTAATTGGGTTAGAGGAAGCACCAATTTGTAGGAACATGAGTTGGTAGATTAGTGGGTGGTTATATAACAAATACAATTGTTTAAACTGTTTTGCTTAATGTTGCCTGATCTTGTTTGCAAATGCACATATATGAATGTTGAGGGTACTACCAAAGACATCCTCACCAATAAAAGTTTATTCATATACAGAAAACAAATAATTTACAATTATATCAACTGAATAAAATCAACATATTTTGAGTAAGATTTAAGTTCTCAACCCGGAGAACAGCTCAAATTCTTATTGTCACATGACTTGGTAATAACTTAAAATCTCATCTGTTATCAAGAGCTTTTCTTTCCTGACGCACCAAATTGCAAGATATGACATAAAAATCTTTATCCAGCAGTGGTATGCAAGTTAATTAGCTCCTACTAAAGCTGTTTTTTGCTTCCTACTAATTTTGTACATACTATTCCATTTCATGCATAGTATTTTTGGAGAAAAAGTACATCTCAAAAAAGGCCATTTGCCACTCTTAATAAAGTATCCCCCAATGCCTCAAATATCAACTTTTAAATAAAGTACCTACAAGAGAAACAAATGAAGTAAGTGAACACATTAGTTGCATCAAATTATACCACCAAACAGTCATCAAAAATAAATAGAAGACTATTATGAATGAATGACAGTTATTGAATTGCAATAATAAAGCATTTATGTTTTTGCTTTACTTTGCAGATGTTTCTTTCAAAAGGCACATTTAATTTATTTTAGAGAATACATTAATGTAAATTTGTTGGTTTCATAATATTGAAATTATAGCACATACACACACATTCAAAAAGAAATAACTCACCAACAAACAAACATGCTGCATGGCCTTAATTTATAGAGATTTGATCAATCATTACCATTTTAGAAAATCAATAGTATTGTAATTGATGTGCTGAATCCCAGACTCTATATTTCAACATATTAAATAATGGCGAGCATGGAGCATTTGATTTGGTACCTCACTTTATAAGACAAAGTGAGATGACGCATAAAGCAGACCATTGGAAGCCTGAACACTTGAAGTAAACAAAATTTAAGAAACACAACAAAACATATATTTCCATTTAAAAAAAAATTAAAAACACACCAAAATTTATCAGTTATGTGGAGATAAATATTCCTTGAAAATAAATATGTTAAAAGTGGGCACAAAGTTGAGACTAAGACAGCCTGTATCTAAAGCAATGTTAATCTTCTTATTTTTGGATATGATCACATTCATATGGCATTGCAAAACCAAAATAGGCTAAATAATTCCAACCAAAGATGGATACCACGACACAATATTAACCATCTTAAATAGGGTCAACGATTCCTTGAAAAGGGTGCACCGGCACCGAAACTAGTCGGAACAGAACAAAGTCAGTGGTTGTTTGAGGTTATCCCGCTCTATGCATAGATCAAGTATATGACTAACACCAAGTTATAACCCTATTTAAGATGATTAGTAAGGTATGTGTGGCACAAATTGAGATTTTATCGAGAAGTTTTCAAATATTAACACAATCATGTTATTGTTACTCTTGAAAGATAAGAAAATATATACATACCTAACTGCCTAGCTTTAGTCATGGTACAAATTATAATACAATGTCAGAATATTTGGAGGTAAGATATTCTTAAATTATATTTGCATCATACAAAACGTTTAAACAATTAGTACGAGTCAATAAATAGAAAAAAAACAAGCAATGAGGAAAATCTCAGATTACAGTGTAAATAAATAACAAAATACAAAAATAATAAAACCCTAAATATGAAAGTAAATTCGTTGTTGTTGTCTTTGGCATCAACTCAGCCAGAAAAATTACTTTGCTTGTTTAACTTATCGCTCCATTATCAAATAAACATTAAAAAAAAGCATTAGAATATACATTTAATTTGATCTGCAGTATATTGATTGACAAAAGCAACAAAATAATAACATTGAAACTAATAAGATTTATAACTTATTTAAGACCAAGCCAAGTTTTCTGTTCCAGAAGAAAGATGGTACACTCGTACTCATTGAAGAACAAAATATGGAATTTTGGATTATGTAAAAAAACATAAAAAATCAAGCGCAGATAATCTAAGGCCTTCATAAAGTGAATACACTTTTAGTTCTTGCATGGACATGGGTTGCCCTCCATGAATGTTAGACAGTGCAGTATTAATTTCCCATTCAAATAATTTCTGGGCAAGGTCTATTAAATAGAAGGAAAAAAATTACAAAGAAATCAGACAATAATTGTAATCATTTTAGAAAAGAAACCAACCAAAATCTTTACTGTGACTAGAAAGGTATAAAATTCCAAAGGCATACAAGTATTATATGTTTGAACACAGACAAATGCATATTTTTATCATATTTCACAATCTTCTCCCTAATATCACAGAGTCTTACTATCACTATTAATGTCAAGAAACTCTACAAGAGGAGGAAAATGGAAATCAGACAGTTTTAAGCCTTCTCGAATTCCCTAGCTCCATTTAAGTATTTGGTACCTTGGTATATGAGCAAGCATTATGTGGACAACGTAGGTATATATTGAAACATCAGCAGCATCAGTTTAAAGACCCAGTTTCCATTTCAAACCCTTGGTTAGAGTCGACTAGTATGTTATTGCATATCTCAAATAATCTCAAGCAATTTTTGACACTCGATTCATAGCTTTGTTTTTTATTTGAAAGCTTCAGTTTACTAAACCCAGAGCAATTGGACAACAGATACAGCATACTGAGGATGGTGCAAATCATCGTTCCAATGGTTACTCTGAAAGAAGGGGGGAAAAAACTTTTGCAAACCGAATGATATTACAAATTGCCACAAAAGCACACAATATATGTAATCAAATTCATACATCTTAAATTATACCATATATACAGGGTTTCATCTCAAAATGCTTCATGTTTTAGGTGGTTTAAAGTTATGACCCCTTTAATTTGATGTGATTTGAACCTTAATAATGGCAATGTGGGGAAAAAATAACATGTGCACAGAACAGAGTTAAGGCTTATATTCTTTTCCTAAAAAATGTTTTCTCTTCTGATGTCAATTTAATAGGTACTTTTACTTTTAAGTTAAAACTAAGGATGGAGATAAAACTGGAGAAAAAAAACTAATGGTGTTGTAGATATTGACCCATAAGAAAAATAAACAAACAGAAAGGAGACAGCAGTGTAAGGGTTGAAAATAAAGGAATGCACAAATAAATAAATGATTATTTTATGGACCCTTATTTTATAGGGAATTGAGAGAGGGGTGATGTAGTGAAAGAGATCATTAAGAAAACTATATACATATGTGGTATGGTTATGCCATTTACATACTAAGGGTATAATGTTCAAGTTAAACAAACTGAAGGCTACTTTAATAACTAGAATTGTCATAAGCAATAAGACTTTTAAGGATAGCTTTAAGTTAGCTATCTTTTTCTAAATTGTATTGAAGTTTTTAAAAACAGAACAATAATAATATTTACTAACTCTACTTAATCATAAAGAATAAGATGTATAAAAGAAAAAAGACCATTCCCTGACAAATTACAGGCAAGATTTTTTCAATATGGGAACTTAAAGAAACAATACAAAGTGTATATTTTGAAAATGACATCTAACTTTTATATAATAACTACTACTACTATTAGCTTACATCAATTCTATCCTATATGCCTCAACACCATAACACACATAAAAAGCATAAACCATTAAATCAATGGGTTGGTTTGTTTTTTTAAGTTTTCTACTGAAAGATCATTCTTTCAGAAAGTAAAGCAACGTTAAAAAACTCAGTTTTTAAATAAAAAATGTCATGACTTCCAAAGCTGCAAACATTTCTGTCATTTCATTCCTTTTTAAAAAATTAACAAGCAGTGGTCATAAGTCATTTTATATTGACCACAATATAAATGAACAGGACAATTATCATAAATTTGTTCACCATGACCGTGACCAAAAAATAAACTTTGATAACTCAGCAAAAAGAATGATATAAACTAAAGGTGTTCTACCTTAAAACTTGCAAAAAAATTAATGTTTCCATAACTGAACAGTGGTAATACATCTGGAAATACAGTCTATAAAATGGAATGTACCAGTTATTACCAAAAAAAATGTATGTTCTTACGATGAACTTGGAAATCATACATTAATAGGACAAATATATAAGGCAGCATAGTAAGTATGAAGTTTTAATTTTAATAACAATAATTTTTATTTTCAATAGGATTGAAGCTTGCCAAAGTATTAAAAACATTTTCATATTGGCTACACAACATACTCCATTTTTCATGGCACTGCAATTTCAAACATAGGAATAATGCTGATAAAAAAACAGAAAAGAGTATCACAAGTGATTTTCTGGAAACCACTGAAAATATGCTACTTTCAAATACATCTATCATCTATATTATTCAAAATCATATCAAAGGTGTCTGCCTCAATTCATAGAGAATGAGGTTGAGATAAAAATCATATTTCTGTACCAATTTATTGACTTTTTCTGCCAGAAGGAATGTAGCTAAAACTTGTTTTCGTTTGCAATAATCTAATGTGACTAGTGGACACTACCTGTTATCATGCTTTTGCTTATTTTTGGTGCTTAGAGCATACCCTGCCATGAAAAAAGTGCTATGAATAGAAATTGTTATTATCGCAACCTACAATTTTTTGGTCTGAAATTTTAGGAGACTGAATAAAAGGCTCAATTAGTACTACTGAACAGATAAAGTATTCTTCTTCAATTATTAGAAATAAACTTGATTTCTGAGGCACTCTTGGGAGGTAACAATTTCATATTAGGATTTAGAGGTAAACAAACACCAACTACAAATAAATACACGAGAGTTTTAAGTGAGCTTGCAGTTAACTATCTTTTATTCTTTCACACAAAATATATGATACAACAATGGGGGGAGGGGGTTAGATTCTGGATTCAGGTATTTTAGTACCATAATCAGTCTATAAGATTTGGAATGGTGGAGTTTATTTAAAAATACATCCAATAAGTTCTCTCAACAGACACTTAAGATGAAAGTGACACAAACTACAATAATCACAAAAACATTGAACAACTTAACACATATATATACACACTTGTGATATAAATATAGTTTGTATGGGGAGAGCGGGATAAGTGTGTGTATGTATTTAGGAATTATAACTTTGAGGACAAGTGTATATATTTATATTACAAGTGTGTATATATATATATATGTGTTAAGTTGTTCAATGTTTTTGTGATTATTGTAGTTTGTGACACTTTCATCTAAGTGTCTGTTGTGAGAACTTATTGGATGTAATGTTAAATAAACTCACCGTCCCGAATCTCATAGACTGATGATAGGTACTAAAGTACCTGAATCCGGAATCTAACCCCCCTCCCCCCATTTGTTGTACAGTGGAACCTCGATATAACGTAACCCTATTTAACGTAGATTTCGAAATAACGTATGCTTTTCAAAAGCATGCGTTTTTTCCCTCTTTGTCTCCATTAGTTTTGCCTCAATATAAAGTAGATTTT
>JAUUEB010494668.1:0-10557 GCA_032362205.1 Clione limacina
CCTGTGTGGGCTTATTTCTACGGGGGGGGGGGGGGGTATGTGTTTTCATTAAAATATAACCTCATACGCCGAACAAGTGAGAGACCAGCTGGGGGCCAATGTTTTATTATGAGGCTGTTTGTGTTTTGTATTGTGGTAGTCGATTTAAGCAGGCTGAGTTCGGGCCGTGGGAGTTGATTTGAGCAGACAAGGGTCTGACTTCGGGGGTCGATATTAGAAATAAAGAGACGTTTTGGAAGTCAATATAAGTTGTAACCTTAGGTTGTTTAGTTTTCATTTTACCAAAGTGAGAAACGAATGATAAACGTCGATTATAATGCCATGCTAGGGGGGGGGTCGATAAGATTCTTGCAACATCAAAAATAACGTGTAATTCGGTGCTTTCCCTTGATCTATGACAATAAGCAAACTGTGATACTGAGCGATGTGTCAATAAGAGGACTCTACTGCATATCAGCATAAAATGTACGCGCTCCTAGCGTGTCCCAAAGTTATCAGGTTTTCATTGATCCTGTTGCCAACGGTAAAGCAGTGTAGTCACCTGGAAATCCTCTACACTTAATATGATATTAATATCATCCGAACTTTGCTCTCAGTTTCTTTGTTGTTTGATATTATGCAACATGCATTGATGTAACTATTTAACCTAATCTTTCATCCATTTCTTCATACATCATATATCACCGAATAACCTCCCCTCATTTGGACCTACGCCAGACAAAAATACCTTAAGCCAATGAAGCTATTATAACTGTTGCTTAACATGATGTTGGTAAACGAATTTTACGCAACATTTTCATTTATGCTCCTCCTAATCAACAAGAAATTACTTAAAGTGTTCAGCTCTTTGACTTTCAACAATGTGTGTGTACTCTTTGAACATCTGTACGCCAAACACATGTCTTAATGATTATGTTTGCACATTTCCTTGTTAGTTTTTCCAAATCTCTAATTTCAAGGATTATGAAAATCATGCATTGAATCCAGATAATGTTTTTTATAGAAAAGCTAAGTGAATAAACAGACATTGTGAAACCAGCTTGCCAGTAAGGCAATGCATCTAAAACTAAAAACATTGTAGGGCGGTCAGTAAAGTTTGTTATCTTCACTCTCCTGCGGGTGGACAGTGTGATAACGGAAATTCCCGTTTCAACTATGAGGAATCGAACTCTATCAATGCATTAACCATTTTATTATTTTGCTAACTGTTAAATGAAAGTTTCGTAAAATAAATCAACTTTGATAAATAACGTGATAATTTCTCTTTGCTAAGAGCTGTGTTACAAATTAAGGATTGTCACACTAACAGCGAAGTAAAATAGAGAAACATCTTGTTCAAATCTTCTATAATATGTATCCCAAACTTAGACAAACAAAAAGTATTTCACACAGAAAACAACAGCCTTAAAAAATGATCAGAAATACTAGGCATGTAAATGAGAAATTATCATTTATGACGTAATTTTTGTAATGATTGTTCTATAAATAACTTTTGAAGTTCTGCGCTCTTTTCGGAAAGCTTTTTGAAGACTAAATTCTCTGCCTTGTTCATTCATACCTGTTGGAATTTTATTTTTAACAAGGTGTTATCAAATCACATGTGGTTCTATATCTTTAGAATTTGATATTTGTCATTACAAACCAAAGCCAGTATATATGAATAAGCAAGTATACGTTTGCCAGTTTTCCCATCCTTGACCTATCAGTGTCGCGAGCTTATTATCAAATATATTGCGATGAAGCGTTCTTCATAGACAATAAGTATATTAAGTTCAACCCCAAAAAAGTATCATAAAAACAATCATACTAAAAACTGTATTTAAATCATTAGTATAGCAGCGACCATGCTTTGAAGTAAGTCAAACCTTTGAATAGCATTGGTGCCGATTTAATCTGACATGTTTTGATGCGATTGTAAAAGTCGTACATAATAACAACAACATATTAGCCTCCCCAACACACCTATATCATGTTACTCCGTATTCATTTCATCTTTACATACCTAGCCTCGTTTTGAAAGGGATATGTCGTAGAAAGAAATGCTATGATAGATAATGTTTACATTGAGAACATTTCCATGGCGTATTTCCCAGTACATTGTCTTAATGCGTTTTACAATCGCCTATTACCCGGACGGAATTATCACTCTTAAGCAGCGTATTGGGTGCTCAGTGCTGAATGCTTAACATTCTGACAATATCTTCCAATCTCTTAATTTGGCTGAATCATCTTAAAATGCGAAAATTTTGTCGAATATGTTTTGCATGAAAAAAGGCCAGGTTCTCTAAAGAAAATCTAACCCGGGAACTATTGCTCTGAGTCAAGCCGTATTAATAAACCAATGAGTCAATATTTCAAGAACAGATGGTGACGTCATTGCTTAAACAGGAAAAAGATCGTGACAAAGATAATCGTTCAGAACATCTCTAAACGCTAACTTTCCGAACGTCATTTTTTATTACCGGTTCATAAATATTGTTTTCAATTTATTTCTTCGTGTCTGTATGTGTTCAAAAAGTATTTAAAACTACGAAATACCAAGATAGAGAGTTAATTGAATTAACCCTGTGTATGTTCTCTGTAAATGTGCATATTCTTTTGTCTATTTTTATAACGTTTACATACCTGTAGTATGTCAAAGTACATATCGGTTTAAGCAATACAATAATGAATCGTTCAAGTACCAAATTCTGATGTTTGTTCGATTTTGATGTCCATCAAATTTATGTCGACATTACATGAAAATATGACAGTTATAGTGCCAGTAGTGGCTTATAATATATAAGCCTTATTATAAAATATTAATCATTAATTCTATTTTGGAAAGGTCGGAAGAAATACACCGGGAGAGATATTCAAATCCACACCATTGCAAACTCAAACGAACTGAACTTAATGCCAATACATGCTCTAACAACTGTGTTATTCTGGCATATGTTCAAAGAGCCAATTTTAGTGTGTAATTTATCCACACTTAAAACCCACTACAAAACGTACAGAGAATGTTGAATATTTACAGCAAATTCAGAATGAGAGAGACAGGTGCGTAGCCAGGATTTGAAAGGGGGTACAAATGTGTTTGTGCTAAATCAATTGCTGGGAATTGTATGCATTATTGACCGAAATGTGGGGGGCATTCCCCCATGTCCCCCTGGCTACGCGCCTGGAGTGAGACAAGTCGGTCGACTCTGATCTCTCGCCGTGTTGGATTTATCACACGCAGACCCTTGTTAATGTATCTGCGCTAACACATTTAAAAGAGAATATTTAAAATTACATGAATTTATTAAAAATCCAGCGACAAACCTTATTATAATTGATCCGATTCAAATTTTGGAAAGGAAAAAATGACACTAGGAGTTGGATTCGAACCCATGTCAAACCAATTACATCCGAACTGCACTTAAAGCCAGTGCATGCTCTACCGGCTGTGATATTCTGGCATTCGTTCGAAAGGCAAAGTTCAGTCTATATTTTTCAGAAACCTTAGAAACCACAACAAACGTACAGAGAATGTTTATTTTTTACAATGAAATAATAATATACACTGTGTAAGAGAAAAGTCGGTCGATTCTATCACTCATTGTGCTAGATCCATCACAAACAAACGCTTGTCAATGTACATATCTGCACACCTAACACCTTGTAAAGGGAATACTGAACTTAACGTGATTTGAATACAATTATAGCAACAGAAAAACCGTTTACCAGACTTATTAAAGATGATGAATTATCAGATTAACATTTTGAAAGGTAGACAAAACTACATCAGTAGTGAGATTCGAACCCATGCCATTCAAAACTCAACCGGACTGCACTTAATGCCAGTGCTTGCTCTATCGACTGAGAAATCCTGGCATACGTTCAATGAGCCAACTGCAATGATAAGAATGATGATCTACACTAAAAAAAAAAATTTGTATCATGCGAATTACAAGGGTTTGTATGTGATATTTCTCGCACGATGAGTGATCAAAGTCGACCGACTTGTCTTTGATTTTTCCTGAATGTATGTTTGTTGTCACATTTTCATCAAGTTTAACAAGAATTCTCTGAATATTGCACTTATTTTACACAATTAAAAGCGAAACATCTAGTCTAAAATTATTAAACAAGTAAGTTTCACTGTTCATAAAATTCACCCAAGGCAGATACAAGGCGAAAAGTAGTTAAAATTGACCTTAATAAATATACATGGCCTAGAAAAAGTAGTCAAATAGTATCATTTATGACTAGTTTATCATTTAACCAAATGAACTTTAAAGGATATACACACTTGGAGCTCATCCTTTTGGGTACACAATAACCTCATTTTGACGTTGACATTCAAATTACTCTAAAATGTATACTTGACTCCGGAAATCAATTTATTGCACCTCAAAACCTTTTGAATAAATAATTCGTTTTGCTATCATTTCTGACAGTTAGTAGCTTATTAAGTTAGTCTGTGTTTGAAAGGCGGCCATCTTTAATGTATGCCAATTAAGAAAAACTAAAGATCATTTACTTTTCGCCATTTCTATCTTGAGGTTTTCTCCACAATGTCTGTTAAACATTTTAACACATTAGTCGCTATCTTTTCATAGATGTATAGACGTTTTTTTCGCTGTTTTATGTTGGCAAAATTACCAAAGTGAAGAACATTTGAAGTCATAATGTTAAAAAAGTTTAGGGTTTCAAAAAACCTATGACTCATATAAAAAGACAAACTATTTTGGCAACCGAGGCCTACATTGTTTAGCTGCTGTCATTTCTGTGTATTATATCTACTAAAAATAATAAATACTCTTTAAACATCCACTGTGTCCAACGATTGGCATTCAAGGTGCAAATAATAGCAATTCTTCGTAACACTTTCAACTACCTTTGTAGGTTTTGTGTTTATTTATTTTGTGCATGTTTCTTTACTTCAAGCGTAACAAGTGTAACTGAGGAATTTCTATTCTTGTTCGCTCTCAAGTTTATAAGTTCATTGTTTTAAATTTAGACATAACAGTTTAAGAGAGAAAATTTCAAAACATCATTTGTTTAAACAGGTTAAGCGCATATCCAGATAATGAGAAACGAACTTATTTACTTAACAAACAATTTTGATATCTTAATAATATAAAACATTCTAAACTTGAGTTCAACTCTATTTTCGAAATAGGTTTTGTTCTGAATTATGAATATAATCAAAGATAAGTCATTTCAATTACTTGTGTGTTACGGTAGGCTGAGTGAAAGACAAAAAAAGACACTCACATAATACTATGCACCGTGTGAAATACGCACATTACAAGGGTTTATGATAGATCTCACATGGTGAGTGACCAGTGTTGTGGTCTAGTAGAGAAGTATACTACTCGAGTAGTACTCAGTAGCACTTTTTCACTATTTCTACTCTTCTCAAGTAGTCAGTCCACATTACTCGAATACTACTCTACTCGAGTAGTCTTCGGGTAGTTGGGAAAGAGTAATTTATTGCCTTTAATCCTTTTTGCGTTATAATTCTGATCAGTGTTTGTTCAACTGTGATTATTTTTTTTTAAACATTTTACTTTTCACACAATTGTTTACTACATTTAATAATTGTCTTCAATTTTGTTACATGATAATGTAAATAATGCAGTAATCTTTCAATTTTAAACCTTTAAATATGTTCATCTAAAAAAAATTAATGATAACTATTTTTGTAACTACTCGAATCCCACCCTTAGATTTTTTCGAGTAGCTAATCTACTCTATTAAAGTATTCCACCGAACTACTCGACCACAACACTGGTGATCAGAAGCAACCGACTTCTCTTGATTTAGCTGTTAAAGGACAAATCAAAGATAATTGTCCTGACGACGGTTGCAAAGGCAAGATTATGTCAACGCAAGTAAATGAATGTACCTTGGTACCTTTTTGACACATACAACTATTAATTTTGCTTGTGTAGCAGCTTTGAGTTCTCTCAATTTTTATAATGATGAATGCATCGGTAAATCATCAATAAGATGGTCCAGGGTAAGCTTAAAAATAGTGTATACTATTATTTACTTCTGTTTTAAATGTGGGGTATTATTGAGAAGGTTTATTAACAAAGACAAACAAGGAAAAATATCGGAGATTCCCGTTTCTATCGATAGATTCGATTTAAACTTTTTCGGATTTAACCCCTGAATGCTGTATATGTGAAGCTTTTCATTTTGACATGCAAATTTACCCCGGAAATGTATTTGTTGCACCTTAAAACCTTTGGATGTATAACTTATTATCATTTTTGACATTTTCGTTATATTGTGTTTGTAAGGTAGACATCTTTTATGCATGTTAAATTTGAAAAAACTGAACATATTTAAGACTGCCACCAAATTTATGTGTGTTATTCACACCCTTTTGAAGCTATCTAAGAGTGGTGGAAACCTCTTTCATAACAAACTTTAATTTCACAATATGATGCTCCCGGATTATAAACTTCATGTAAGCTATACAAGTATTGACAATTGAATAAACAGTGTTTCTCTTAAGATAGAATTATCTTAATATCTTAACATGCTTCATGATAAGCAAAGGTCTCGAGAGGAAAGATTAAGGAAGATACATTTGTTAGACAAACATAGAGAACGGCAGACAGACAGATACATTTTCACTATATCTTAAATAGATTAAGTAGTTTTTCGCTCTTTGATGTTGAAAACATTACCAAAGTAAATAGCATATGAATTCATTATCTTTAAAACAGTGTCAGGTTTTTTAAAAACATATGACTCATATGGAAAGACAAATTACTTCAGTCAAATTTTGACGTTAATTTGGAATCTGAGTCGTACATTGTTTTTACTGCTGTCACTTCTGTGTATTTTGTCTACTGAGAATGATAAATACTCTTTTAACATTCACTGTCTCTCTCGATTAGCTTTCAAGGCACAAATAATTTGAAATTCTCCGTAACACTGTCAATTAACTTTGTGAGTTTTGTGTTTATTTATGTTTCTGCATGTTTCTTTTCTATTTCTACAAGCAGTATTTGAGGAATTTCTATTTTTGTTCGCTTCAACTTTGTTCCATGTTTTATATTTGCACATACCGGCTCAGGAGAGAACATTTCAAAACATCATTTGTTAAAACGGTTAGTGTATAGACGGATAATGAGTAACGCAACCATATTAAGTTTACAAACATTTGGTTTTTTTAAAACACGTTAAACTTGAATTTAATACAGTTTTTTTGGGAGAACAAGCTTTATTCTAACTTATGAATATCATCAAAGGTTTGTCGTGTCCATTTCGTGTTCGTTACGTAGGCTGAGTGAAAGACGACGTAAGCATTTTCTTAATTGGGAGTGAGTTTATTCAACAAATGTAATATTTCATGCCATAGACCTGTCCTTGAAGTACGGTGAATGTCTGCGCATAGTGACACTTGGATATTTTTTTAAATAACACACGGTACGCATCAGTTACACAGATCCCATTGAGTAAAACGTTTCCCCAGAGGCCAGGTTCTGGAAACGTTCTTTGAGGGATTTAGAAAGTCTTTATTGACTTGCAACCCCTAAAGAGGGGGTTAGTTGTGGCATTTTCAAAACAAATGCCGATTGAAGAATTTCAGGAAATACACAGCAACTATTGTGGCAGACAACCTTTCAATGAAGAGTTGGTCAAATGTTCGTATTGTCTGAATCAAACCCTTCATCCTCCCCCCCCCCCCCTAGTATTACGTACGTGTGGATAAAGTTGACATGGGAGATGACCTCGCCCATTTCGATCCAAAATGCTATATATTTTTTTACAGTTTTTGACTAGTTTTCAAAATTTCGGCCGCTTCGTGGCAATTTTTTAGATTATATCCAAGGTTGTCCATCCCCATTTCAAAATCCTGATTACGCGCCTGCAGTGGGAAGATTATTTTAAGATTATGTAGACAAGACAAAATGGTCATAGTTTCCATGACAAACATTTGTGTAATTAAAGTTAAATATTTGTGTTCGGGCGGATCAAATGTCTTGCTTGTGTAAGTTTTAGCCCGATTGGTTGATAATTGACGAAGTTCATATTTTGTACGCACCCCACCCCTTCTAGCACACACAACAGCACCTTATATGACGATATCTATCGACTATCGACACAGACTAGCATATGCTATAATCATAAGATAATTAATCTTTTGAGGTAACCTTTGAGACAGTATTACTTAATTATGAACAATTCAATGCCATGTTCATGAAACTATTATATCATGAGAATGCGGCTGTGATTCTGTTTGTACTCTATGCGAGAACTTATGTTGTGACATTCGGGGTAGGTTTTAGAGATGCACATATCACCGACAATTTGTATCATAACGTGATTGATAGAAAGCAGACATATCCCGATCTCAGCTCAATGGATCTCCTCAGACATATCCCGATCTTAGCGCAACGGATCTCCTCAGACATATCCCGATCTCAGCGCAATGGATCTCCTCCATTCGAGGAACGATATAGGTAGACAGAAGAAAAAATATCAAAAACAACACTATCTGATCCTTGTTTATTCATGTTACCATCATATGGGTGGTTATAGAGTATACACTATGCATACATCCGTAGCCAGGATTTAGGAAAGAGGAGGGGGACAACCTTGAATATGATCAAAACAATCGCCGCGAAGCTGCGAAAACTTTTGAGGTTAGTTAAAAATTGTGCAAATGTAGAAGATTTTGGATCTCAAATGGGGGGGGGGCATTTCCCCTTGCCCCTTGCTACGCGCCTGCATACATCTATATTTTCCTAATCATGATGTGACGGAGGATATCCGGTGTTATGGATAGGTCAAAGAGCCAAGAACCGACCTTGATTGAACTAGCATGATGGCAATCATTTGGAACGAAACAGTTTGACTCTCTGATCTGAGAAAAATGGAAAAAAAATAAAGATTTTCTTCACGATAATTAAACAAAAAATATATAAATCCCGACATCACTAGGTTACGAAACAAATCAACTACGACTACAAAGGTGCAACCAGTTTTGAAACACCAGACAAACCGTACCTGATGATACACACAACTTAGACAACCAGTATTATTATAAGTGGCGACAATAGATAGTTACACTAATTAGTCTCGCCATGGCGAGGGAAATAGTGCAATATGTGCCTTCATTTACGTAACATGCCAAACCTTCAGAGAGATTTTCAATACTTGGTAACCCCTAATCTGATCTTCTCACAATTTGATGTTGTGGCGTCGCAAGACAGGGTACGCAAGTATCTCTCATATTGAGGTTAAAGGTTTCCACAGAGGCCAGGTTCTGGAAACGTTCTTTGAGGGATTTAGAAAGCTGATTTTGTCTTAATTGACTTGCAAACCCTTAAGAGGGGGTTAGTTTTGGTATTTTCAAAACAAATGCCGCTTGAAGAATTTCAGGAAATCCACAGCAACTATTGTGGCAGGTTGATACACTTAAAGGTCACACAGTCATAATGATGACTCACACTTACCTAAACTGCCAGACAAAGTACAGCAGAGGGTACATCCCTGTTATCTTGTGTTTTATTTATGACGAATGCCAGATGTGTCAATAATAAGACTCTATTGCATACCAGACACTCGCATAGTTAAAGGTTATCATCCACATTAAATGCCCATGCGGCTAGCGTGTCCCAAAATAATCAAGATTTCATTGAACACGCTGCCAACTTTAAGGCAGTGCAGTCAAAAATCCTATGCACTCACAATTATATTTATAGCATCGAAATTGTGCGCACGATTTCTTTGTTGTTTGTTATAATATGCAACATAACTATTCAACCTAACCTTTCATAACGTAAATTGCTGCATCCATCATATCACACCGAATGACCTTGTCTTCCTTTGGATCTACGCCAGACAAACAGACGTTAAGCCAATCAAGCTATTCTAACTGTTGTTAAACATGAGCTTGTTAATTGAATTTAAAAAATCCTTTACGCAACATCGCTCCTCTTGATTAACGAGACATTTCCTCTTTTGTTCTGCGCTTTGATTTTTAGCAATGTTAGCTTACCCTACTTAGCGTTTGTATTCAATACATTATTATAATATACAACATTGATTATTTTTCCATGACACTCATCTCATTGGATTATGAAAAGCAAGCTTTTATTCCAGATAATGATGTTCTTAGAACCATTAAGTGAAGAGACAGACATTGTAAATTCAGCTCATTTTTATGAATTTTGTCCAGAGCCAAATACGTTTATTATTGTCAATATGTCGTGTTACTGCTCAGTCCCCTTGTTGGCAGTGTTTGATAATGACAGAAAAGTATTGTTTACTATTTGGAATAGAACCCCAGCCTTCCGCATAGAAGGTGAATACATTAAACATGAGCTTGTTAATTGAATTTAAAAAATCCTTTATGCAACATCGTTCCTCTTGATTAACGAGACATTTCCTCTTTTGTTCTGCGCTTTGATTTTTAGCAATGTCAGCTAATCCTACTTAGCCTTTGTATTCAATATATTATATATACATTGATTATTTTTCCATAACACTCATCTCATTGGATTATGAAAAGCAAGCTTTTATTCCAGATAATGATGTTCTTAGAACCATTAAGTGAAGAGA
>JAUUEB010494690.1:0-10557 GCA_032362205.1 Clione limacina
TTTTGACAGAGTTATGTCCCTTTGTGTCTGGTGATCGGGGTAGTACTCTCTACGAGTACTAATTTTTCTAGTTTTTGAACTTAGGATTTTAAAAACGAATTTATGATTAAAGAAATACATTTTTAAGCACTCTTAAGGACTAATTTTGGTATGGTTAAGAATGTTTGGTTGTTTTTAAGATTATTTTCTTTTTTTCTCTCAAAAAGTTAAACAACATTCAAATAATTGATGAGGATGAAACAAGAATCCTCACAAGTATTACTTAATGAAATAACAGTCAATTTCAATAATTTGCCGACATTTTAAATGTTTTGTAAGTTTGAAAAAACGTTTCTTGTTTATTACTTTGTCTAATCAAATTCAAATGAAACTTTTTGGAAACATGAGTTGTTACTAACTAAAATTTCTTTTCTATTTTTGCCTTTGTAACAGGACATTTGGCAGGTATTTTAGTTGGCATGGCATACACTAGAGGACCGCTAAAAATCTTGATGGATGCGTTTGTTCCTCCTCGTGAGTACACATTTGATAATTTAACCTTTGACCCTACTTTCCATAAAAAGGCAGTAGTCTAGCCAGATGCGAGGAGAAGTTGGCTGAGGAACTAAGGTTTCTGACTTTCTGAAATAATATCTTTTGTTTAACACAAACTCACACAGGTAACAATTTCTTAGCTAGAAGCCTTAATTTAAGGAATCTACAAGACAATTTTAAAAACTGTTTCAATATCTTATTGACAGAATTATGTCAATTTTTGTGTTTTTCACATTTCTTCTTTGTTATTTCTATGGCCACTAGACTATATAAATTCTGAATTAGTCTTTTCAAAGTATAATGCTTTTTTTCAATTCAGAAACAATATTTGACTGAGAAATTAGCCTTTTTGTTTTTTCTTTGTTATTTTTGTTTATCCAGACACACAGTGTAACCAACAGACATAACATTTCACAAAAAGACTCATCTTGACATCTTCAAAATCATTTTTCAACTTTTAGAAAAATACTTTTAGATGGAATTTTGTCTTATTTTAAAAAATAATTTATTTTTATTTTTGTGGCACTAACTACGGACTCACAGTTTGACCTAGAAACCTGAAAATTCTGAATAAGACTATTCTGGACTTCTCTCAAGAATCTCTTTTTGTAAAAATCAAATTTGCTGAGTTGTTCCCCTTTTTGTATTTTTTCTTACGTAAAAAAAGTATATGATATTTGTCTTAAAATGAGCATGTTTCCAGTGCTGATAAGAAAAAGAACATATCTTAATTCATCTATTCATTGAAAATTGTTCCATCTGATATTTTTTATTGGATTGCATTTAAAAAACGTGTGTGAGATCCTGTTTTTTACTAGAATATTGAATGTGAATGGTCTGCGCCAACTTTCTTAACAAAACAGCTCTATTTAAGTGGTTGGTGAGAAATTAAAGATTTCAGTTGGCCTTTTTAACATGTTGCATGTTATAACCAGTGTTCTTATTTGACATACTTATCAAACATTGGTTGCTTTTCCTTTCAAGAAGCTCACCACACTTGCGAGACATGAGTCCTGTGTAGTATATTCAATGCTCTTTCTGATATAGGTATTAACATTGTTTGCCTTTTCTCTCACAGGTCCTCCAAACTCACAAGACAGTACTCCTGGCAGCTCTAGAGGAAGTTCTAGAGCAAGTTCTAGATTTCCATCCTTCACAAACATTTTCAATCGCCAACCTCGGTATACAGACCAGTCTGGTCGTAGTGGTCAGGCCACGCCTAGCACTGGACGTAGCGGTCAGGCCACACCTAGCAGTTCAAATGCTGGCAACAATGATGCATCAAACAACAGACAGTCGCCAGGTTATCATAGCTACACAGGTAAGAATAATGATTTATTTAAAGTAGGAACTCTTTTGATTTGTTTCAACCTGGAAATTGGGGTGAACAAAGGTACAGCTTCTTATCAGTTATTTCAAACAGAGGTCCCTTTAAAGGTAAAGTAAACTGTAAACGTTGCTTCAATAGCCTTGTCTTTTGGTATACTTGTCAGTATTTGTTTTTCAACTACAATTCAAATAGTCTAAAAATCAGAGTACCTTCTAAATCTGAAAAGTGGATCTCTGTTTTTGGGCACTGTAGCACAGAGTGTCTTGACTGGAGTGTGTAGATGAGCCATTAATGTAAGATCAATCCTCTTGGTTCTCTCTTGAGTTGACATCAACAAGTTGGTAAGGGACATGTGTAAATCACAAGTTTCATTATTTCGTTGTCTGGTCATAGAAGATATGATTTAAAAACTATTCCTAAAAATCTCAACTTGATGTTTTCTTGAACATTGACATTGTCAACTTTAATAAAAGATTATCACAATAGGTTATTGTTATGTCAAGAATTCTTGTGTTTAGTAACCTTTAACATTCCATCAAGACATGGTTATTTTGGGTATTTTGTTGGTTTCCATTGTTAAATACCAGCTCAAATGAAGTCAATTCTTGGTTACTAGACTGATATTTTGTTAGAGGCCTGCTTTAAATACTCATTTTTTGGTTAACTTTGATCCTTGCCTGTAATAAAACCCAGGAGGGAATTTGTTTTCAGAAAATTGTTAGTTAGTTACGATAAGTCTTTTTATTTTTGGTGGTACCTTATTACGCTCTCTTCCTTCAAATTCTAACCACTGACAGATCTTTAACTTGTGGAACTTCAAGGTCTTAGGGACTGTTCACATATTACGTAAAAAAACTTTTGCCCATTTTGGACCCCCCTCCCTCATTTTGGTCAAATTGATGGTTTTTCTTTCTTTAAAGTCAAGATCCGTAATCAATGGCCAGCCCCCCTCCCCCAACTGATTATGTAATATGTGAACAGTCCCTTATGTTATTATCCATCTCCCATAAGATAATATGCTATTTCCTGCCTACCACCAAGGATACAAACTATTTTTACATGTATGGTAAACAACAGCATCACGTCAAATGAAAGGCAGTATTTATTTTATAGTCCATATTTTCCTGTGAAGAATCTTATCCAATAACAGGCCAGGGTATGGACCCAGGACCTCTGATCACACTGGATTTACAGTTAATTACTTACTTCATAAGGCTAGTCGCCTGTTCCAAATTGACTCTTCTTCTCCAGTTCTCTTTGGCATTCGTTGGCTCTTCGGTGGATTCAAGTTGATCATTATGGCATCCAATGCCCTGCAACAACTGGTCAAAATGCGTCCTACTTTAGGGGTCAAACTCTTGTGTATCCGTGTTTGGGCGTCTACAGCAGTAGGCCACACACTAGTTCTCCTAGGTTAACAGTACAGCATCTTACCCACTCAACCATCACACCTCCAAATTACATTCACTTTCAAGGTGCCAATATTGTTGACGTTGAGGATTTTAGAATGAAAAATAATCATCAAGTTTATAAATTATGAACTATGGTATTTAAATCATTTCCCGTATGTTTTTTTAAATCTCTAATTTATGTGATTGATTCTATTCATGGTATTAACAGCTGAAATTTTGTCTTACTCTTTTTAGGTGGCTTAAATGAGGATGAGCAGCTAAGACGTGCAATGGAGGAGAGCCAGAGACGTAATCATCCACAGCAGACTTCTAATGGCAATGATGGTTCAGGTTAGTGATATGATAATTGGGAGTGAGTCAGATCCATTGTCTGTGCTCACATGCACGTTTTGATGAAGAAGGAAACAATGGGGACTTTCAAATTTTATGGGTTTATGGATAAATTTGGTTTAAGCATTTAGGTTGAACAGTTGTTAACTGTATATGTCCCTCAAAATGTCCCTGGTTTTTTTTTGCGCTCAGATTAGATAATCCCATGAGTTTGAGCAATAGACCTCAAATTGTTATAAAAGTGATCCAGTATTTCTTTCGTACAGTTTACACGAACTTAACAGATTAATGAAATGGAAGAATTGGATTCCAGCTTTTGTGATTTTGATTGTTTAAATTTGAAATTTTTTCCATCTGCAGGTCTTTATCCAGACTTGAATGACCTGAGGAACAGAAGAGCAAATTTCTACTCCTCATAGAAACACACCAATCAATTCCAAAGACATGGAATATTAAAGAGAGACTTGTGTTCACTCACTGTTGTTGGGAGTGAAGAAACTTGCAGCAACACTTGTGTCTCATTCAATGTTCTGTTCAGTTTTCTTCACTCCTAAAATGTGCAAATATTTGTTGAATATTTTGTTGCTACCATGACACGTTGCTATGGTGATATTTCCTAAGATCTTATGACTGGCATAAAGTCACTCGTGTGTATGTATTAAATGAGCGAAAGAGAATTTGTTAGGTATTTATTTATTCACTTGTTATGATTTGAGGGATCTCTTATGTTTGTTCCCTTAAGCTTAAATTGAGTAGTTTTTTAACGCTGACTGAATTTTGCGTTAGCAAACAACTTTTTATACACTCATGCCAAACACTTGTTTGACATTAACCCTCTGGTGCTTTCCTTTTCCCATAGAGTGGCTGCTGCTGTCTCTAGAATGTACTCTTTATTTAGACTGTTGTTAGGGTGCTACAGTGTCTTGGTAGTACTTTTGAATTTTGTCCGGATTGCGCCTTTGTTTGTTACACTTCCTACAATTTTCAACCACAAATGGATCTCTAGTGTTCCCAACATGCACACAGGAACAACGTTTTATTGTCCGTCTCCAATAGGACCAGGTGTTTGATCCTGCCTACCAAGTAGGATCTAGAGGTACATGCAATCACTATTAATGAAATCTATTTTTTACCATAAGTGGTAATCCTCGTCACCATAAACCATTATGGCCAATTTCTACAAAGTCCCTTTGTGCTGTCTTTTTTTAAAGTTATAACTTTTTTATGATGTACATTCATTTTACGGACGTAGTAGTCACTTTTAAAATAAGTGGTATTTTATGCATTAATGATTGCTATTCCTGCTCATAATTTTGTTTAAACATTCCTTCCTTACTGGCGGTCTTCATAAACACCTATTATTTGTTCCTATAATTGTCAAACCAGTGGCCTTTGGTGCAAGTTTGTACTTATATGGCTCAATATTAGCAGATTTGCATGTTTGGTGAGTTTGGAAGACAGTGTTTCCTTAAATCTTTCCACATTGGACATTCAGAAATATGGGGATAACTATTTCTTGGCAAAGTTGCATAATGTGAATTGGTTTGATGCAGCTTAGGTGTTGATAAGAGTCTTCTCTGCCCTTGGAATTTTGTTTGCCCATATAGGTATACATGAATCTCCTGGTAGTACCTGATCGTTTATGTGAAGGTTTCATAAGACACTGCAGTTTCAGGCTGAGAGAGGCTAGAACCTTGTAGCCAGGCTGTCTTTTCATTTTCTGATGTGTGAAACTGTGGTTGGTGATAATGTGATGAATGCTTTAAATCATGTGAGTTATTTCTTTAAATTTAGTAAAGACAAGAATCTCTGTGATAGCTTGGTTGTTGGATGTGCTGTTGATGTGTGTGATTGCGTTGGTTATGGGTTACGTTTCTCGTCTCAAATTTCACAGGAGTTTTCTCCTCTCGTGGAACACTTTCTGGACTGCCAGATTTTTTAAGTTTTCAGATTGCCAAGTCGACTGTTAAAAAAGCCAAATCTTGCTTTTTAACAGAGGGAATCATTGGAAAAACTTCTTGCTAGTCTTTACACCAGAATGATTTTTTTCCTAAATATTTTAACAGGAGGGGTAAAAGATAACATCTAGGTCTTATTTACTATTTTCCTCAGTGTGTTGTTACTTTGCTTATATAAAATTCCAAGTTTCCATTATTTAAATGAAGTAATTCTAGCAAGTCTAATAACAGGAAGCAATCATGACTCATGCTTTTTTGCCAAAGTAAAAAAATGCACCAATTTGCACCTCTGAGGTATAATGAAAACCAGAATTTCCATACAAAGAACATGTTCTGGGTGCCCAGCTTGGGTTAATTAAGAGGAGATAATTCCCGGCAATGTTCCTCATTGTAATATTTACTATTAAGACTGCTAGAGTGACAGGCTGTTGATATAATAGATTTAAATTTGCTCAGATTTACGCCTTTGAAAGCTACTCTTCTTTCAGTTTCAAACCACCTAGGTACCTCTAACGTGTAAAACTTGCACATGAGATCTACCTTTTGTAATCGGATTCAGGTAGAACTGAGATAGATGGGAAGATCTTGGAGGTGCATTGTCTGGAAAGGCATGATTATCTCTAGTCTAGTGTTTTAATCACTCAGCCATCATTAACCCCCCACTCCCTCCGTATTTAATCATGGACTATTTAATTACTTTAATAATCATGTAGCAAGAAGATTCATGAACTTACAGACCGCCCTGTATGTTATTACATTTGATATCTTTTTATAATGTTTACATTGAACATATCCACATGTTTTGAAGAATAAAATATTGACTTTTTCTTCAGGGGCTATGATTTTTCAGATGTTTAACATGCAATCATAAATATTCAAGCAAACACAGTTGGAATGGAATATTGCCATCTTTTGATAGTTCAATCATGCTTGTTTACAAATACAGTAAAATCTTGTTAAAACACAATATTGGTACATTGTACTTCCTATCAAGCTTTTCCTTAATATAATAATGGCATTTATATAGCGCTTTCCCCTCTTCCAGCTCAAAGTGCTTTACAATTATTATTACACTAACAGACCCAGTTATAATAGAGTCAATCTATGATCAAAAAATACTTGAACCCTCTTATGAATTGCAACAATTTTTTCTCAACAGATTCTGACTTGGATAGGTGTACCAATGAACAATTTACAAAAAACTAAAATCAGACCACAGCAAGGCGTTTTTCAGTGGTCTAGAAGGCTATACAGTAGTCTCAGCATACTATCCACCACCCCAGATAATATCCCTGTCTGGTTTAAGTCCCTTTTTTTCTTAATGAAAGTCTTTTCTACTTATATAAAAATGACCCTTGCCTACCTATGGCTTGTTACACAGGTCACGAAGTACAGATTTTGTAGAATCATAGACTCTCCTTGATTGCTTACATAGTCTCACCTGTCGGCGTCACCATAGTCAGTGTTGGCCCCTGCACTTGATAATGCCACAATCGTTCTCCATTCTTCTCTGTCTTGGCTAGCCTTGACTACCTTGTGAATCTTGAGACCACTGATGCTGGTGATATTTTCAATGAGTGATGTCGGCTGTCTGCCTCTATTTCTCCTCACTTCCATCTTGCCTTGAAAAACACTTGACATGAGATCAGTATTTGCGTTTTGAAGTGCATGACTGGCATATCTCAACTTTCTCTGACGTACCATAGACAAAACCCTAACATAACAGAGAGTTATAAATTGTTTCCTGTATTTTACCATCTGGGTGCATTGTGCAGTGGTGCCAGATATTCATACGGTAATTATCATGAAAGTGTGATTGATCAGTAGCAAAAACTATCAAAGAACTTAAACATTTCATGATCATGGAGTGCACTTATTTGGGCAGTGATAGTAAAGTATTAGAAATAGTGATAAAGACAGTCATTGGACTTTGCTCTGGGAAAATTTGTTTGTCACATCAAAAAGCCAATTGTTGACAGTTAAAGGGAAGAATTTTGTCTAAAAAGATATTTTGAGTCGATGATGAATGTCATCTGGTAGTTTTAACTTCATTTTAATGATGATCTTATTTTGATGATAATGATTTTCAAGTGCATTTAATTTTGCTTACATTGAAGTTGTCCCCATTTTAAACTTTTATATTATGTTTATATGTGGATAAGGATTGCCCTGTAATAGTTTCATATAAATCATATTTCTTTTTACATTTTGTTGTTTCTCAAACCACTTCTTTTTATCTTTCTTATAACAGATATGCGCAATACACTTGTGGTTGGAGGCATGTATGTTTGCTGTGCTGTCCTGGCGCCTATTCTCTACCACTTATGGATCTATGCTGGGAGCGCCAATGCAAATTTCTATTTTGCCATAACTCTTGCTTATTCCTCAGCACAAGTAAGTCATGTGTCTGCTTTTAAATGTAAAACTTCAACATGCGTTTAAACATACTGTTAGGCAGGAAACAAATTAGGAGTTATTGTGAGAGAAAAGGAATCCTCCAATAAATACACTTTAAACCTTCAAAACATTCACACTATCAGATCTTTCTAAAAGAGTCAATTTCTGACAAACAATATGAGCAATGAACCGTCTTAACAGAACTTTTTCAACATCTTGCGATCAGCACATTGATACAACAAACAATGGACACCAATAAAAATCTTTATATAATCACTTACTTGCTATGGAATGGTGTTTTGTCTAACTATGTTTTGTTCATCATGTTCATCACCTGATGTTCTTCTTCAAGCCAAATGACTCAGCCCCCAGCAGTCTAAGTTTTGTCATTCTGTGTTTTCTAAACTATGTCATGTGACAAGGTGTTAATGGATAGAAACTGTTGATTCTTTAGCACCTATATAAGTTATCTGCCTTTTTCAGAAAGACTTACACCAGAGGTGGTATGATAAAAACTCTTGAGTGCTCTTAATAGTCCAGATCTCAGTAAGAAATGTGCTCACCCCTCAAAGCTGACACTATGTACTATCTTTTTAAGATGTTCTAAAATAGCTGATTCTTTATGAGATTAGCATGCTCATTGAAACAAGTACTACTCAAGTACTCTTTTCTAAAGCAGTTTTCTTTATGTAAAATGTAGACAACACCACCAACATCAAATATATATATATAATTATCCTTGAGTCAGGTCATGTTGATCAATTCTGTATGCAACATGTTCCTATTTTCAAAGCTGTCAAAATGCTGTATGCAAAGTACACATTTATATCTCCTCAATATCTGAAGAATGTGAGTGCACTCATAAGGAATTGGGCGTTTTTTCTCTCTGAGGTACAATCATCTCCACATTTGAACTTCGAACGATTTTACAAAATTATCTTTTTACTTCAAATTAATGACATCATAAAAACACTCAAGGCTGACAAATGGCAAGCAGGCTGAAATGTACTATTAACCCAAATCAATCATTAAAAAAGATACAAATAACTAGGGTGACTTCCAAGTTCTGCCGGACTACCAGCTGTGTTAAAATTAAATGAATTCTTAGACGTGTTTAACTATTCAAAACACTTTACAATTAAATTTGCGACACTCTGTATAAAAAGGTTCCACATGTCACACATTTTTATTTTAATGTTTCACATTTCGTTACTGTCAATGAACATCTGGAACAAAAATGAAGTCATTTTGATAAAAATGGAGTAGTTATGGCCTTCTATAGGCCTCATATGAGAAAAACAAAGTTTTGAGAAATCTGCCTTCAAAATTTGTGTTATAATCTTAATAATTCATTAGGTAAAATTGCTAAGGAAATCAAATTGAGCAAAAAATACAAGGCAACATGTCAACATTTAAAAGTATGACAAGTGAAGCCTTTCAATTGGAGGAACCTTTTCAATTTGACTACTCATTTTCATTTCATAAACACAGGAACAAAGTTATTTGCAAATAGCTAACATTGAAGTTAACTTTTTTTTAATAGGCCAGCAGTAGCATATTTCACATCTTTTGTTTTCTTTCTGTGCTTTCAGATTTTCTTGGTGACAGACTTGCTTTTTGCCTACTTAAGAAGAGAATTTGATCTTTACAATGGAACAGAGCATACAAATCAGGATGGGTCAAAAGCTCAAATAATTCTTGATTGAACCTGACAATTTTAGCCTGGAGACCATTATGAGGCTTTACCTTTCTGTTGAACAACTATTGAAAGTTGTATACATATTCCTATGTTGTTTGTAACTCTATGTATCTTTTGCTGAACATGATGATTCACATTTAACATTAAAAAGAAAGAATCATTTATAAGAATATTTGTTATTATGACAGAAAATACCTTTTCCATGTATAAATAATATATTTTGCAAAATGTTACAAATAAATCCAGGCTTTTTATCTGTTCATTTTGTTCTATTCCAGCTTGACAAATACTGTAATAGTAACAGGTATCAGCTTTTTATTGGAAACATTTGTATTGATTTCAAGGAAGCTGAGAATAGCCAGAAGCTTCTCTCTTGTGTCTTTACGAATAGCTTGTAAAAGTTAACAAAATTTAACATGATAATACAGGGTAAACGAAAAACAAAAGAACTCTTAGACATTATAAAGGTATATGTGCTATTCATTATTATTCCCATACCGTTGTCATTAAATGTGTTCATATATCTTATATTATAAGGTGCTCTTTTCAAGTCAAATATTTTATCATGTCAGTTTCTATTGTTGTTAGAGTGATTCAAGGTGTAATCTTATTTATGAAACGGCTGCTGTGTCAGTTTTTTAGATCTCTGTTAAGTTAGCTCTATGTGATAGTGGAGATCAGGTGCATAGTCAGGGGGGACATGGGGGAATGTCCCCCCCATTTCGATCCAAAATGCTCTATAATTGCACAATTTTCTACTTATTTTCAAAATATCGGCAGTTGTTCCCCATTTGTGATACTCACTCACCTGTCTCACCTTTCGGCGTCACCGTAGTCAGTGTTGGCCGCTGCACTTGATAATGCCACAATCGTTCTCCATTCTTCTCTGTCTTGGCT
>JAUUEB010494701.1:0-10555 GCA_032362205.1 Clione limacina
ACTACTACTACTACTACTACTACTACTACTACTACTACTACTACTACTACTACTACTACTACTACTACTACTAGGACGGACTACTTGTCTGGACCAATTTGACTCTTTCTCTCCATTCGCTCCTGCCTTAACCGTGCTTAGATTGTCAACATGGTATTCAGTGTCTTGCAGAAACTGGTCTATGAAGGTTTTACTTGGTCTTCCGAGCGATCCTGGGTGGAGTCGCCCCGGGTGCAGATCTTGGTGGTAGTAGCAAATATTCAAACGAGAGCTTTAAAGACTAAAGTGTAGAAGGGTTCCAAGGGGACAGCAGTTGAACATGGGTCAGTCGCTCCTAAGAGAAAGGAAACCCCCGTTCTGACATTGGGGCACTCATTATAAACACATATTGAACAGTCCGCCTGACGACTATTGAAAGGGAATTGGGTTATAATTCCTGAACCTGGACACGGAGATTGGTTCTCTAATCATTATCTCAATTTCGAAAACCAACAAAATAGAACCGAGATAATATTCCATTATTCCATGCACCATTATGCAGGCTGCAGAGGCCTGTTTTCAACAATCTAATTTTTTCAAAGTAAATGCACCGGGCACCAAAGACGTTCAGTGAAGAGCATCCGCGGGAGAGAGCCGGCAAACGTTAGGTTACCCGCAAGAGATACCTGTCTGCACCTGAGATCCAACTACGAGCATTTTTGCTGCAACAACTTTTCGAAATATTCAGTTGGCAATATTCTCTTTTAAAAAGGATATTAATGTCCAATGCGCAAAGTAGGTGGATAGAGAAGAGTTTTCTTTTCACCTCAATGACTCCGTCACACACTAGAGGGGCTTCAGCCAGGCCCAAGAACGATGCTTCCATCACAGTAGGTCTTTCATGAATCCTCACAGTTCACTGCTTCTTCCATTCCAGCATCTCTCTTCAGCACACGCATGAATGGTGACTTCAGGCAACTTCTGCTGCACCGGCCATTTGATGGCTCCCAGGTGGGGACTTGGTTTACTATGAGTTCGTTCTGGGTGTCTTTTGCAGAGACCTGCAAGTACAATTCTTCTTGATGCCACATATTCTCATATTCCTGGCAAGCCACAGTATAGCTGATAACCAAAGCAGCTCTTAATATTATATATAGCCATCAGCGGTTTTTCTAGATATTGTGTCAAGTCCACGCTTTGCACCCATACATAAAAACGGATTTCACTTACCTTCCTCTTCTTCTTCCTCGTTATCAGTTCACTCATGACTTGAGTAGGTATACTGATTCTGGCAGTATAAGACGACTTAGTCACTTAAGCTTGGATGAAGCTATCATTAATTTAACTGGAGATGTGTAATCCTTCCTATTCCCTTCACTGTCTTCCATGATAATGCTTTCCTTGTGTTCAGTCAGTTATGAGGCACATTTCCATCATAGCTTTTGTTTTCCTAGCATTCAATTCGATTCCTACTTTGGCTCACTTCGTTTCCACTCTTCAGTAGATCTTACATTAATCACTAGGTGGTTGCAAAGTCCATGTCTGAGATGACAAATGTGGGTAATTTTCTTGATCTTCTTGGCGTTATTGTGAATCAAAGTTCACTCTCCTACCCTCAATTGCCTGATTTGTGCGTAGGCAAGTAGTATGATTAACATATATGGTGTCAGTGTGTCTTCCGGTAGCCCTCCCGACAGGATATATTTATTAATATGTAGTATTAAATAGCTTATTTTTATTTTGAATGGAAAAGACGATACTTCATTTAGCATCATTTTATCAAACATAATATTTTAGTTTAGGTTTCGGAAGTGTGTACTCTAGCAATTGATTACAGTCACCAAATCATAATGGTAAATTGTGTAGAACAGGGGTCATGCAAGTGATTACTAGCTCATGAAATGTAGATAATTCTTAATTAATTTCTTTTTTCTTAGAAATATTTCTTTTTACATTGAAATTAAGTAATAATTTCTTTTTTGAGACGTATGTATAGACTAAGAAAACGAACATATTTGAGGTTGTAATATCTTGGCGGTCAAAATAGAATCTTGGTTTGGTTGCAAACAATGCTTATTTTCCTGTTTCCAATATGTCAAACAAAAGATGTACATGTCTTGTATGTTCATTTCAAATATCAAATCGCATAGATTTGATTCGACACTAGTACAGCAGTTTGTATGCGAAAGATTGAGTTCATTTTTCTTTCTTTACTAGATAATTATTTTACAAGTTTCACAAAAAAGATATACCTTTACGTCTATAATTAAAAGAAAGCTAACTTCACGATGAATATGTTTAAAAATAGCAGTCTTATTACTTATTACCGTCCAAAACTGTAAACAGAGCCATCTTTTGATAGAGAAATGTAAAGCAGTTCAATAATATATGTAAGCAATAAAGCAAATAATACGATGTAGTTTGATAGATTTCTGATATTGTTAAGGTCAAATTACTAGGTTTGAAGGTCAAACTAATACAAATACGCATTTTTCCAATACGATCTTTAGGCTAAACCTTGAAAGTGCATTAAATTACCTATTTGTATACCAAATATTTATCTTAAATTTAGTAGTTGAAATGTTTATCATCTAAAGTATTCATGCATGCGTTTTAACTAAATGGTGTTTCAGGGGCAATGAATCCTATTCTTGTCAATATTTCTTTGCAAAATGATTCAACCCTTAAATTGCTTAACCAATAGACATAAAACAATGTTTATAAAAAACAATATAGGATTGAAGGCTCTGATCTCATATTGCCCAGAAAGAAATCAAGCGAATCTTGACATAAATAGTATGTATTTGTAAATCAATAAAGTCCAAGGACATTGTACCAGACAGTCCTGACAAGCTGCTCTCATCTTGAGCTTTTTTGTGATGAACTTCAGAAGTAAATAGTCTTTACACGACACTCAATCAACTAGAGTTGTTCCCCGTAAGTCTGATTACTTCCCCTTACTTTAACGTCACAGTACTCTAGGTCTGAGGAGTCCTCTGATGCTCTAATTTGAGCTAATGGCAATAACTGTTAAATATAGTCGACTTTAGTTATTGACAAAATACTTAGTGTAGGTGATAAATGTATATAACCAAGATGTCACTTGTTATGGTTTCTTTGTTTCTTTTATATCAGACAAAGAGCTTTTCGAAGAGATTAAAGTCATGTTTTTTAGGCTTTATACGTAAATTGCGATATAAAAAATATCGACATTATTTTCATTTCACAAAAAATATGTTATTGCTTTTTAAGGGCAGCTTGTAGACACAAAAACATTTTTTTCATCATTTAATCTCATTGCGGTGTTTTTTCTATACATACTTGTTGTTGTAATACAAGGAATAAATGAACAAATAGTCAGCCAAGTATCAAAGACCACTTTAACCGGGCTTTCAATAATAGAACAAAAGATAGAGGCAAATTATAGTTAGATAGCTTGTCCACGCTATTGCTGAGTTTACATCCAACAAATCTACTTGTCTGAGTCAAACACAGTACGGATAGAACCTTCAAACTACGTCATTACGGGCACATGAGGGACAGAGAATTGAGAAAAAGTACTAGACTGGCAAGCTACGTGTGGGCAAAAAAGGACAATGGGGTGGGAATCCAATCGATGAAATGGGAAATATTGAAAAAGTGTCACGGATACAAAGCAGGGGGAGATACATGTTATGTGTGCTTAAGCGAAAAGCTCGCTATCATGAAAAACAATGACCCAAAATCTCTAAACAAACGCTCAGAATTGATGAACAAATGTCGTCACAGATGGCGAGAGAAATTGGCCAATAAGAAGAACCTCTGACCCATGGCGACGGGATTGTTTGGAGGCTGTGGCATTCTACCTACCGACGTGGTGCAGCCAGCACAGAAACTGTCGTTTAGGTTTTTTAAGGTGAGAAGCTTTTTTTTTGTAAGTGAATCTTATATTGTTTGCTTATTTTGCTGACATACTGTGTTATCTTAAACATTCTGAAGTCACAATTTCCAAAAAGAAATCATTCTATCTTCACCTGTTTTTGTTTTGTTTTTAAATATTTTTCGATGTTTTTTTGTTATTAAAAATATCATTGTCTAATGTCTATTATAACTTTTATTACGTCAGACTCTTGGGCTCTATGGTCAAAACATTAAGGCTTGTCTTCTAAAATTGACTATCGTGAACTGCTCATTAATATTGACATAAAAAGATTCAAAGTTTATTTATTTATTTATTTGTATGTATGTAATGGGAATACAGCCACAGTTTTGACTCAATCAAGGCACAATGTTGGTACATATTACCAGATGCGTAGTTAAGCTTTTAGTGAAAATTGGTCGACGGTAAAATAAATGTATTATCTTGTTAGTGTATGGTGCGTATTTTACAAAGAAAATATAAAACAAGGATGCCATGAAACTAAATATGGAAACACTTTTTTTGTCCCGTGAGGGCACTTTTTTCTACAATGATTTTTTAGGTCATTGCATGTCGCCGCCGCAGGGCAGCGTTAATAAGTGGGGAATAGGGTGACAATACTTTCCCAAGGTATTACCGAAAATAACATGTGGTCAAGCGAGGGTTCGAACCCACTACCTCTCAGGTGAGAGTCGACCACTAGACTATCGCGGCCCCAAAAACTTACACCTCCTTCCTGTCAAACATAATATGATGAACACAAATTTCTATTTCCGTATTAAAATAAATGTAAACAAAAGCTGACACGAAAAGTGACTTCTATTACAGGGTGTTTCAAAATATGATGCATATCATTTTAGTCAATAAAGTTAATGTGTTTGCACCGTTTTATGTGGACTTGGTCTGAATTTTTTGTAGCAGGGGGGATTAGGATATGGCCATATCGATTTTGGGCGCGATAAAAAATGACGAAAAATGAAAGAAAATCGCTTTTAAATAAATAAATTAAAAAGTTGGACCCTTGCTTTATGGAACAATTTTTAGGCATGTTATATTCAAATTAAATCTTTTAAAGTCGTAAGCATCTCCAGGGTCAGAGATAAAGTTGGAATATTTGGTATAATAATCAAATTTTTCGCCTTTTCCTTAATATTCATAAAAATGTAAATGAGACCATTTAACCTGTATCTAAATACCAAATAGTCTCCTTTAGCACTTTTGGTTCACAAGATATAGCTACTTTAAGTAAAAACGCTCATATGCTCGAAAATAGGAGATTTCTGCCGAAATTGGTCGATTACCATTACTTTCCATAAGTTAGAAGATTTGTCTCTAAGAACTACTCATTAACTTACTTATAGGACTTCATATAACAATAATATATATATGGGTAACATTTGATCTCAGGATTCAGGCGTTTATTTAGGATTTTCAAATGGGAGGGGACACTGCGGACATTTTTTAAGGGGGATACATTTTGTAAAATAATGTGTAAATGGTGAAAAAATAGCATTTTTCTGGATTATCTTCCTCAGATTTGAGGGCATTGCACCATGCCCCCTAGTTACGCGCCTGTCTGTATCGAACATGGATAAAGGGTCAGGGTGCTGGTGTGGCATTGTAATTGATTTCGGTGACCGTATTATTTCAACATTTGAAGAATTCACATATAAAAGATATAAGAAAGTACAACCGTACAAACACTAATATTTCTTACACTGTCACCGGGCCGACCAATCTGTGTACGAATCTCTTCATGAAAGGCTTCAGGCCAGATTGAAAAACTTTAGAACAAAATTTTACCTATGACCCGACCGGTATTCGAACAACTGACTTTACGCTTTGAATAAAACACATTAACCACCGAGCCACCTTGACAGATTGATAATTATATAGTAAAAAGCATTTATAGACCTCATTTCTAGATCGACGAACTGCTCAAATCGTTTTACAATATTTTAGCCCGACATGCCACGAAGACACACATATACTTTCAGAAGACAAAGACACACATGTATATTCGTGGCATACAAGGAGTCAGCCGGTTAAGAGACAGCGAGTACAATTTTCAAAGTCTACAAGTCAGGTACCATTATTAGCAAGCAACTAGGTGAGAGACGAAATGTTAGTACATTTTCTTTCATAAGGAACATGTTTGAGTCCCGGATGGTTTCGAACCCAGTACATATTGTTCCTGAGTCCTGTAGCCTACAACTAAACCACGACGTGATAATACATTAATAAAAAATGTTGAGTTAAGACTGCCTTACCTTGGTTTTAGAACTGCTTACGTCAATCAAACGATCTGCACACCTCAAAATCTTCCCAACAAATGGTGCACGTCTCATAAGAGCAAGACTATTCAAACGATATAATACAAAAAGAGGGGGATAACATGTTTCAAAAGAGATGTCACAGGATTGGTCCCACTCCATCTTCACAGTTTCGATTGGATGGGAAACAAACAACATCATTGAACCAAATCATGGTGCGTATGTGTAACATATTATATACAACCAGGTCAAGGTCTTTGACCCCCGCATTTTTGTTTTCGTCTACAATGAAAAAAAATGCCATGTTGCACTTTAATTTCTTCTGTATTGAATTGAATGACAGAAACGTGCAAGACGGGTTTTGAACATTTTTAACTTGTTTGAATGCAAGCCTTAGACTCCCGCGTTTTCGTTTCCGTCTAAATTTGAAAAAATGTCAAGTTGCAATTTAATTTTTTTTTAGTTGAATGACAGAAACGTGCAAGACGGGTTTTGAACATTTTAACGTGTTTGAATGCAAGCCTTAGGTAGTCAGTATCTCTGTGTTCTAGTATGGATAAATAAAGGGTTTAACTTCCCCATAACTCTACACTACTTTGTTAATTGTCCTTTAATAAGACACAAACGTTTGAAAACACCAAAAACCGTTAAACGTTTTGGTCAATTTGAATGACCAATGATGAAAATAAATTAAAGTTCCCAGAATTATGTCAAAAAGTGTTGTTGAGACAATTAGAAATATGAAACTATTAACTATGTCCATATAGTTCTTGAGTAGATTGACCAGCTATTTCATCACTGAATATGTTAATTATTAAAATGTTCTTTTTTCGAGTGTTCATGATCATTAATTTGATAAACTCGACGAGACGAACCAGAGAAAACTGCTTTTCAGACAAGCCTTGACCTTATCAAAAGTTGAAAGTCAGCATGTACATCAGTGATAGGAAAAGTATTGACTTTGTCAGTACTCGAGTAGAGTAGAGTATTCACACATTTTCAGACCTCAAGTAGAGTAGAGTAGCCATATTGTGTACAGTACTCGAGTAGAGTAGATTATTGGTTTAAAATACTCGAGTAGAGTATTTAGTACTCACATTTTCCACTACATGAATACTCGAGTAGAATACAAAGAATAGAGTACTGAGTACATGAATCAATTTAAGAATGTAAACAAATATCGCAATTCTTAATTAAATACTAAATGTATTATGAGTAGTGAGATGGGAATGGGTACTCGGGGAGCTTAGAGTAGTTAAATAGTAAATCTACTATAGTTTACTATAAAAGTAGAGTACCAACTACTCAAATATACTTTCAAGTTTTACCAAATCCCATTACTTTAAATTTAATATTTATGTAATAATGATATTGTAATCATAAGGCTATCGTACATGGGGTATGGGGCTTTGCACCCTCTACTCTTTTGTATTTCATTATCAAGGTTTCCCCACCCCCTTCAAAATCCTGGCACGCGCCTGATGTCCTGCATATTGGACACAACGAATTTGCAAATCGTACGTTTGCGTCTGCATTTCGTGATTATTGGACAGCGGCGGGCTATGACTGCGCATTGATCAAGCAAATCGGAACTATTTGCCGCCTTTTTCAAATATGAAAGACGTAAGTCAGACGTGTAGATATATTGCACCGTTTGATGGATCTTCCCACGGCACACATACGACCTAACTTTTCGTAAATCCTTCACGCTTGAGTTTGAATCAACAACAAGTTTCAAAAACCTAATAAAATAAAACATTTACACAAAGCTTTTTAAGATATATGTTCAGATCACACTGTAAAGAACATATCACACTGTGAAGAATCTAAAAACTTGGATTGATTAAACTGTGCTTTAAAAGCCAAGTTGTTGCAAGTGAAAAAGAATTCAGGCCAAATTGATGTGATGGGGTAGGTGGATGGGGAAGGATATCACTAGTTGGGTCTTAAGAAGTCAAGATTCAGACGGAGTTGCGTAGTAGATTTATGTGTGAACATGCCTAAAATATGGTTAATTGCTGGTGGTCGGAGTGGGAAGAAACGTAAACTGGGAACTATGCTAAAATGCCCAGAAAAGATGTGCGTCTTAAGTCTAAAATAAAGGATAGGGTGGTCGTGGTCAAGTTTTGTAGTAAATTATTTGATAGACACTATTAATTGGACACCTGTTTATTGGACGCCTGGTTAAAAAATATATATAACAAACAGTTTAACACGTTATTTTTATTTTAAAATACCATCTTGCTCTCATGTTGCTGTGATACATTTTGGACACCTACATTTAGTAGATATTCCAAAGACGCGAGTCTGACGAAACATCGCAACATCTACAAATAATATTTACGAATCCTTTCATATGTATTTAAGTACGTTCTTCATCCAAGATGGCTCCAATGTCGTGTTGTTGGCTTTTACAAAATAATCCCCTGAACAATGTGCAAACAAAATTATGTTCGTTAATTGGCACATTTCATCATTTAATTAATCTCCAAAATAAATGAGTGCTTTTTATTTGCAGTGAAGTATATCAAAATCAATATCTATTGCAAACAAAGTATTCTTAACTAACCAATCCTCTAGGACAAACAAGATAAATTACTAGGGATATACAGTCAGGTCTCAGTTATAGGACACTAAAATATCCGACTAAAACGGACATCTGGCTGTAATGACTCGAGACGCTTTTTCTTCTATAAATTGCCTTTGGGTAAACTGACAATTTCGAATCTGACAAAGGCAATCGCCAACAAAAGCAAATACAAGCGTTGTTCCATAACAAACAATTCAACGTACATATTACAGTTACTTACTGATAATTCACACGCAGCAGATTGAAAGTCATGATGATGCCATTGATGAGTCAGTTAAAAAATGTCGCCTGACCATATTCAATTTTAACTGGTGTGGGGGTGGGTGTTAAAGTCAGTTGAAAAATGTCCCCTGGTTAAATAATATTATTTTGAGCTATTTATAGCTTGGCTTAAACAAACACCCCATCTCGGCTCTCTCTATCTGTCTCGGATCTGTAGCCAAAATAATACTATTTGCTTGTTTTAAGTTTTAAGTGCGCACCCTGATTCAAGTAACGAACAAAACGAATCATTGATGACTATGATTTCAGAAAGACGTAAAAACAAAATTCCCTTTGCGTCTGGCAGCAAACTAGTCTGGCCTGTTAACATACACTCCTGTCGTCCGAGATGATTCGTCTTTTGAGATGGTTAACTTTTCTTATACATCTGAAAGGATTCATTGAACCTCTAACTTATCTCTCATATACATCATCTCCTAAAATTCAAATTCAAAAGGTTTATTTGAAATGTCTTTTCATGTCAAGTGTCTTGTGTCAAGGTAGCTTAACACTCATGAAAGATTAATATCGTCTTAAAATTCGTATTGACGGTTTTTAAGAGTAAACAGGATGCCCTTGCCCTTCATGATATACTAATTTTGGTTTTGGTAATGGTAACGTATCTATGTTCAGAAGGTTCTTTGTTTGGAATCCAGACTCGAGACATGTACTTAATAATACATAGCCTAAACACAACTACCACATTTTTTGTTTTTTTATACTTAAGAAACACATTTTAGTATAGTTACCAGCCTGTGTTTCTTCCAATCCCCACCACCGGCATTTAAACCCTTTTTTAGAAAACTTGGGTTATCTCCCCCATTTTGGCCTGAACTTATTTCAATGGCAATAACTGTGTGTATATCCAACTTTGATACATCCTGATCTTGACGTTTAGAGCGTATAATATGAACATATATCTCCCACAAAATTGATGGTTAATTGACTCATACAGTGGTTAATTTATTCAGTCAAGTTTCATCAGTAGTAAGTAAAAGCACCTGCTTTCTTCATTCAATGGCAACAGCTGTGCCTTTTTAGCAAGATTTGATAAAAGTAAATTTTGTTAGGTTTATAAGAGTTTGTTTAAAACCCATATTGGATTCCCCTAAACAAGACTGTTAGTTGATATTTAAAAAATATATTTTGACACTAGAAATATCTTCTTTTTAAAAACATCTTGATGGATTCTTTTCCTACAAGATATTCAAATACACAACCAACATCTTATTGAATACATCTGCTTTAGCAACACATATTGCTACCTGAGATTATGCAACTTCTTTTGAACATCTCAAGTTCGTATTCAGTTCCCATGTAAAATGTATGTAACAAATTATATCGTAGAACATGTACAAATATTCTAAAGTTGTTTTGGCCAAACCTCTGGTAAGATGAAATTAGAACACAAGCAAGAATTGAAAGGAAAAAGTGGAACTTTGGGGGACACAACTTTCATATAGAAATTAAATTAGCATCAAGACTGCACTCCAACTGTTTCGCTGTAAGCTTCTAGTATTTGGGTTTTGAACTTTGAATAATGAAAACTTTAAG
>JAUUEB010494712.1:0-10555 GCA_032362205.1 Clione limacina
TGGCTAAGGCAAAATTTTGTGTCTATATACCCTAAGGATCAATAAAAATCAAGTCCCGTTGAGTCCTGGGGGGGGGGGGTGCAGAGAAACCTCTCATTCCCCCCCTAGTAATAGTTATTAAAGTCAAATCAATCTTCATTAATTGTGATGCCTCAACTGTAATTTTACTAACTTCTAATAACATCATGACATGTCATGTAAATATAGCAGTAGTAGCAGTTAACTATCGTATTAATTTGTGGCATATTCAGTGCGTGTTTTAATTCAAATCAGTACAATGTACTACTGTTTAATGAAAGATATGGTGAAGTAATGCTGCAAAGAACCAATGATTACACATTTCCCTGTAAACACTGGGGAGGGGGAGGGGGAGGCACCAACCTTCTTAGATAAAATGTGATAATCATAATGACGAGAATGCGTACTGAACCCAAAGCACTAGATACCCCACACCCCAATTTCGCTAAACAAAAAGTAAACATTTCTTCTTTTCTCCTTGCCATACCTCATCACCATCATCTAAACATCAATCAATTGCTTTAATCAACGAAAAGTAATTTTGGCAAAGCTAACAAAGTTAACGTTTTATCTTCGCCGAGTCTAAAAAATCTGGGTTGTTGCTTACTTAACTATTAAAGCTACGTTCCTCATTTTACTTTGTACGGAGGCTGTCGTGGCAATCCATCACTACTAATTTTGCCTGTCTCGTTTAGAGCTAATTCAACCAACGATCACCCTTAACATAGGTGGAACCTTGTCGAAGCCGGCTGTCTCGATATACTTTTAACGTTTGATAATCATTTGGAAAACACACATGTGTAACTTCCTCCCGTTAGCTTATTTTCTCGCTACTTGAGTTGATATGTCGTATAAAAACATCTCTCACGGTAACGGTTCACCATTGGATCCCCTCTGAGACTCGATCTCGCTATTATGAGGCCAAATTTAAAACTCGAGAAGATAATAATTTCACGTGGCCCCTTTTCATAAGTTAATATCCTCACTTATCTGTTTACAACTTAAGTTTTTGGAGAGTTTTTTGAGTGCGAGTCAACCTGAAATAATGTCAGAAACGCCAGAGAAGTTTGTACTCCGGTTAAAGATAGCGAAAAAGGTTTAATAACTTTAACAGATCCCAGCCTCGCTCTGTTGATGAGAACTTCAAGGGGTCTCCTAAAAGAAGTGATTCCCCTAGAAGTGTAGAAAACAAGGTAAGATATGTCTTTTGTAGAGAGACTCAAGACTAGCTTCTAATGTGATAATCATACGCTTCATTTTATCTGTCCGGGGTCTTGAGCCTCCCGCTCATTTATCAACTGACGTGTCATACATCCCCCTATCAAACCAAGAGATGAGTTTTCATTTCAATAATATTGTTGCTACAACAAACCTTTTCTCTTCTCTTTCATCTTCAGTTTTCTTCTTTTCTGTTTTTTTAGCGTCTTTGTATCACATGCTAAATAGACACAATAGACAAAACATTCACTCGTGTGCAAAACGAAGTAAGTTTTAATTATATTGCGCAGGCTTCCTTTAGAATTGAAAGCATACTAGTAAAAATGATTAAGAGAAAAAATGCTCTGCCTCTTTAACTACATTTGTTCTCTTATAAATAAAGCTTTTGATAGCCAAATATATTCGAAATTATGATGTAGAGTATGTCCCGTCTTTTGAATTTTTTGTTTGTTTGTTTGTTTCTTTCTTTCTTTCTTTCTTTCTTTCTTTGCTTGTTTCCTATGGTTACAACTATCTTAGAAAAAGTCAACTAAATGTATTAAGAAAACACATAGGAATTGATGTACTGTTAGTGTCTGCTTTACGTGCCCACGCTCTTCCACCCATACGTTTTTTGTTTTTTTAAAATCCCATGCTCCCTATCTATTTTGGACCCTGTTTAGTTAGTAACAAGTGGTGCACCGAGCTATTTTAAACATTTATGATATAAGTACATTAGAAAATAGTTGTTAATAGCATCGTAAGCAAGCATGTATGTAAAATAAGACCTGAAACTTTCACAAAATGTTGGTAGATATTACCAGATGTGTGGTTAACTCATTCCGGACGTATCGCCGATACATCGGCGCTGACGCAGACCCTTTTGCGGATGTATCACCGATATATCGGCAAAAATAATTACGTCCGGACCCCATAACAAAAATGTGGTCCTGAAAAGTGTTAAGAAACTAGAGAACTAGATGTCATCTTCCCCCCTATTAAGAACCCTCATCAATACGAAACACCTATACGGTATTATAAATACAGACTTCAGGAGGTACCTTAGTTTCTAGACCAGTCACCACACTACTTATTTCTGATAGCAGTTTTTAATCAACTTTAACTCTCAAATAGATGGGCTGCATTGTTTGTAATCAGAGTTTTTTTTTATAACGGTCGCCAAGGCATAAAAAGAAGAAGAAATATAATCTAAAAAAAATGTCACCAGGCAAGTTTACCAATGTACAAACCAAATGAAAACACATTGAAACAGAGAAAGAAACAAACACAGAAAGAAACTAGAAACATGAGTACTCAGATAGAGTACAGACCCGACACTACGTAAAAACAATTAACACGAATTGGCAGATTATAAGTAAAAAAGAACACCGTGTAGAACGATCATAGGTAGGAAAAAGAATAGATAATAAAACGGAACACATTTAATATTTCTTTTACATAAACCAATTAATACAAAACGCAGGGACGGAAAAGGCAACAAGACGAAGCAATGTTATAATCTACAACGAAAGGTTCAAGCGCGAGTGCGAAAACATTGGAACTTTCCGTTCGCAAAAGCGCTATACGGAAGTTAACGTTCAGAAAGTGAAGTTCAGTAATATGGCGCATTGACTGAAAGTGGCATTGGGACATATAGTAAAATACTTTAAATTCCCTTACTCTGCCAATTGTTAACAGATATTGCTGGAATTAAATAGGGGTCTTCATCGTGTTGATTTACAACATCATACCTCATTTAACGTCAATTAGTTGTATATTTTTTGAGTTATCGTGTTCACACACAGATACACAGCCAGTGTCGTCACATACCCTCCACGAGTATGTAATACTCGGTGTCGGGCACATATACATTCCATACCACATGCTAAGCAGACCAGTGGAGGTACATACACTTTTTATTTATGAAAGAGGTTAATGAATACTCGTGATCGGTAAGGATTTAGATTAAAAAGTGCATATACCTCCAAAGGAGCTGAAAATGTATACAAGGGTCTCTGTTAGTCAGTCGGGGGTAAATAATACAAACGGTTGAGATTTGGAATATATTATTTGTATGCATTATATTTAGCAAAAAGTTCACAGTAAAGAATATTCAATATAACTACATAAATTATCCTTTATTTAAATTATAGAACTTACACAAAGTTCACAAAAATCGTGATGAGGCTTATTTTCTCATCACTGAATGGAACGAATTTAAAAAAAAATCTTTAGCTGATGCCAAGAGTACATACAGACAGCATTTTCTCTTCAAAGTCTAACAACTATAAAAACGGTTGGTTTTTATTGTTTACAACCAATTTTTTAAGTTATACCCAATGAGACAACCAGAGACGATCAAAACCAGGCGCATAGCCAGGGGGACATGGGGGAAAGTCCTCCCCTTTGAGATCCAAAATTCTCTAAATTTGCATTTTTAACCTATCTAAAAAAATTCGCTCAATTCGCGGCTATTGTTTTGATTATATGCTCTTAAATGGTCTAAATTTACATCATTTTAAACCAATTTCAAAAATTTGGACGCTTTGCGGCCATTGCTTTTATAATATTCAAGGTTGTACCCCCCCCCCCCCCGTCCCCAGTTCAAAATCCGGGCCACGCCTGACTTTGTCGATTATGATGTATACAAAAACTAATTAATTCATCATGTGTGTCGTTTTTCATCACCTAAGAACTCCAGTTTTATGCTTTAAGCATCTTCTTTTTCAGTTAAAATACGATGTAAAAATCCTGTTTTTTTCTTTTTTAATTAACTGATACATAATTTAAACAAAATAACGCCAAAAAGTTGGTGTGCAATAAATTACTACAACAAGAAATTTACAAACCAAGGGTACCTTGACAGAGCTACGTCAAGTCAAGTATGAGATTCGTGGTTGATACTTGTGTCAATAGACTATAATGGATGAGTGCAGCAATGTCACAGACAACAGGTGTAGTAGCGCACACAGACTTACACTATACGCTGATGGGAATGGTTATGATAAGCTAAGACACGAATGAGTTCAGGCTTTTAGAAAGAATTCCCTCAAGACATCATACGGATCGTTTGCCAAAGTTATGCTAGAGTAAGAGCAATTACGATAGTGTACGAAGAAGACATATTAAAAGAGGTCACAAGAGCAGCACTTCACAGGTTAAAACCCTGTGTGGATAGGAAAGTGAGTTTAGGTTTCTGACCAGGGCACAATGAGAAGTGACGATGCTGTTAAACGGATGCATAAAAATATTAAAGAGGAATGGGATTTTAGCCCAAGCGAAAGGTCGCTGATGTGTGATAGCCAAGCTATCCAGCCCCATTACGGGTCACTTGTGCAAATTAGCAAATAACACCCTGACACTTTTTAACTAATGTTGACGATAACGATACTATTTTTTGGTAATACGTTTTGAAAAGAAATGAAATTCTGTCAATTCTTTGCTATTCTTTTCATAGTTACTTTTTTATTTTATTAAGTGATCACGATTCTACTTTCCATTCATAAAGTTAGGAGAAAGAAAGATATATAGCTTAAATTACACTATTTTTTACATGTTCTGCATTCTAGAAAATGTATTGAGTCTTAAAAGTGTGTGTTTAAAATTTTGATACATTTTATTAGCTTGTTGGGGTCAATATTCCTTTTAATTGTTTGAGTCACTGCTTACAGAATATTGTGAAATAATTGTTAAATTCTCATGCCTGTCGTAAAGGATCAAAATAAAGTTTAATCGGGGATCGTAGTTCTTTTTTTGGTTGTGTGATAACTTTATTAATTTTATTAAAAGATGAAAACATTTGGGGGGATTAGTCTTTAGATACTTTCTTCTTTTCTTCGTCTTCTTTTGATCTATTTTTTAGAGGACGTAGGGTAACGCCGACGCGACGAAGTGCTAGTTTAAAATATTGAGAAATAAACATAACATCATTATTCAAATCCTAACTCTTCAGTATGACTGCACTTGTATTTAATCCATATAGATAACGGTAGCTCCCATATTAAAAAAACTACTCCGTTCAAGAGGATGATAAATCATGACCAAGATTTTGCGGCTTACACATATTAGCATAGTCAGTGATAGTTATTTTAAAGACAATTCCGCAACAATATTATAAAAGAAAGAAAGATCGACCGTTCAAATATTAATTATCTTTATAGATACCAAATCGTGCAAGTGTCAATGGTAAAAAGGCATAAACAAGTGTTACTTAAAGAAACAGATGGTTTTATATGTCAAAAAAAAAATACAATCTATTAAGGTCATACATATGTTAAGACCTCTTTTTCACATTTTCAATTGCTTGTTATGTACATTTTTAGGTTATTTTACATTAAAAAAACAATTTCAATTAAAGTATTGATTTTTCTCCCTTAGAAGGCGTATCTAAAAAATTGATTTTGAGAATCTTATTTAACATCATGTATTCAAGAATATTTGTTTAAGAAATAGAGCAATTGCTAGAGAAACAAAAAAGTTAGAGCAGTTCGCTTCTTTATAAAATGTCAGCAACACAACTAGTTGTTTTTAAAAAAAACGTTTAAATCTTAATATATTATCATTTCACCCCTTAAACTGAGAAACAAACATAATACACACTTTTATCAAACGTTTAATACACGCAATTCTTACAATAGTAACAACACACAAATTGGTAAAAAAAAAAGCAATACCCCAAAATAATAGTACATGACTTGACGTGGCTTATAACGCATGTTTGGATTAATATCCACATAGTTATAACAGCAAACGGACAATATACGCGCTTTTTTTCAATTTGAGAAGTTTACAGAAATTACAGATTGCAAGAATTTCAGATCACTATGTGAAACAATATAATTAATTTTCTCGAATATTAAAAGCCCTACCTTGTGTTTTCTCATTATTCTATTTTTAACAGTTTTGGCCAAAGGTGATATTGCCTGTATACACAATTAAAAAAAAAAGACATAATGAAGAAGAAAACAAAATTAATCAGTTCCTTGATTCAAAATCTTCTCCAAGATCGACTGAAGTATGAGCTACATACCTGAGGCAATCTCAGTACACAGAAGCAAGCTAAGGACCAAATAACTTTTGCTGGTCAAAAAGTAAGACGCCAGCGTATGTCAATTAGGAGTGAGGATCCCAGGGGAAACTATGATGACTGACCGTGTTATTGCCGTCAATTTGATTTTTGTGTTTATTGCTGTTTACAAATAAAACCTTAATACTCCCTTTACCCGAGATATCTTGTAAGGTAAATTCACCTAGCCTTCCATCACATTCCATTTAAAGAGCTATAGCTTTACGATGAATTGTGAAGACTCACCAGTTTGCGACACGTGTTTCGCTGTGTCCTCACACGGCTCCTCAGGCAACTGGTTGGACCCAGGCGGATGTAGCCCTTGTGACATCCGTACTCCCATGATGCAGCTACTTCCTCCGGACCGTCCCTCCCCTCTCGTCAGAAAACTCCTAGCTTTAACATAATATATCATGAATCAATCAATAGCTTAACTTCAACATAAAACATACCAAATAATGGAAATAAGAAACTTTTATATTGAGTCAGACAGCCTATAATTACACAGCAACTCTGATTTCAATATGATGGCAAATTTATCGAGTATAGGGGTGGGTCTTTGAATCCCAACCGGGTAATAGAGCATCAGTTTCACCTGGCACTTATAGATTCGCGCTAAGACTGGTCGTCACAGTGCCAGTATTACTGTGTTTTAATGTACGGGTCGTAATACACCTACAAAGACTATGCTCGCTGATATACCTGCCACAGTCCTTTTATACTTGCTCACTAACACATCCACCAATGCCATCTATGTCATCTGCAATATGAGTTTGGATACTTTATGGCCTCCAATATGGGCTGTAGATTCATGGTGTGACATTTTGTTCTCGAAAAAGATGTTGCATATTGACTCTGTTAGGGCCTTTTGTGCATTGTCATAAAGATCCTTGATCATGATTGATAAAGGTTAATAAGTGTTGGATTTATGTTATATTTTCTCATCGTGGCCCACAGTCCCTAGTGCCAGATTTAGTTGAATTCCTTTTTTAAAATATATGAAAAACTGTTGTAGTTCTTTTTGCTGCTCATTGAATTTATCACACCATTCTCGCATTAAATATTTGTTCAGTTGTGATCTTTAATCATGCCTGTCCTTCTGCATCAAAAAAAAATCCATAACAAATTATAACGGACAAAATCAATTTAGAAAGCGAAGACAAAAGGAAATCAACGGTTATCGTGTTATTAAAAAGAGACGGATATATCGAACACTATCTGCATTTGTATTCACATTCCATACATATTCCTGTTGAGCTTGATTAAATTTATCTGAAACCATCACACTCATTACAGAAAAAACAAGCTATAAAGTAATAATATTATCTGTTTAAATCTATAAATAAAGGCAAAAAAGAGGATGACTCGCTCTTTTTACGTTGTTAATTATTCCTTATATTTTTGTTGTTGTTCTAAGCAATTGTTTGTGTCCTTGGTGGTTTAAGATTCCACTTAATCTCACTACATTCATTATCATCAAGGTGTTTACGCCCATAAATTCCTCAAATAGAAACATGCAAGATATCAAAATAACCGACATTGTTAGTGTTTAGTGCTTAGTTTAGAAAAAAACACACGTACAGTTTTATATTAAGATGAAAGATGATATTGACCTGACGTACACGTCTCGCATTTTCCAAAGCAAAAAAACAATACATCAAAACTCTCTTTTGTTTTCTAATCATACTAGCTATTCTGGAATTGGATATTTCTTTCATTACATTTGTTTCCTCGGAACAGATTGCATCCTTATCAGATAGAAGTTGAATAAACAAATCGTGAAATGATATTGACACTCTTGACAGAGGACTAAAAAATAAAGCACACAAAAAAGCAAATTGTATTGGAAATATGATTGGATTCCTTTTAATTAACACTACGCTAACATGTTCAAACATTGTGATACGTATCATCTTTCTAATCATAACCTGATTTGTTTTGTTGGACTGATATATTGCGAATGTCAACTGATTTATATGGATGACGATTTTTAATTTGAAAAAAGTCGAATAGAATGTATAAACAGGGATTAACGTGCACTTCACCAACCAACATTTTAAAACAGTTTCCTTTCTGTCTAATACAGTAATTGTTCCCTAATGTTGTTCTAATGATCAATTATTGCAGTATATCCAATAATCATTGATATCATTTTTTAAAAATATCTTTGAAATAATTTTGATATGCTTATAGCTTTACAAGTAGACAAAGAGACAAACAATCTGCTGCAAACATAACGGCCACTGAATAACATTTCCAAATGCAAACCGTTCAGTAAATTAACTTATTTGTAAAATGCAGCTGTTTATTTCGACATTGAAAATAGTTTAGATTGCAGTGTCTCACAATGTCTATTTTCTAATCGGCCTAACATAATGTTGATTTTTTTCTGACAAAATATTAAGGATAGAAATAGCAATTGTATTGAGAACATTGTATTTCCAAACTTACACCTAGTGTTTTCAATATAGGGTGCTGCAAGTACAAATATTTTATTAATAAACAATAATTTTAACATTTTGCAAGCTATTCAAAGTAAGACAAAAGAAAGGGTGATGTGATACTCAAAGTCTCAATTTGACATGGTCGGGGTAAAAAAACGACAATTGAAAGTTCATAGCATTTGTATGTCCACCTGGAATCAAAATACAGACCAGATTGGACCATGGTGACGCAACATAAACAACTACTGGCAGAACCGATATCATACAGTCTTAAATGATTTCAGCTCTACCTGAACATGAAGGAAATTTCTTCAAACAATATAAAGTGCAGAATGAATTTAGAAAACGAATTGAAAAAGTAAGTTAAAATCATGGTTAGTTTGTCAGTTATCAAACAGACTGATATGTGAAACCATATATATTGTGCGTGATTAAATCCAACATGAATACAGTATAGGTAAAACGATCTGAAATGTAAGGAATTATAAGAACTAAAGTATTTTTGGTTGAAAACATGAAAAATATCAAGGTTTCTCCGCCCACAAATACCAACAATTGTAATCCGCAAAATATTAAAATAATCGTCATTGTTAGTCCTTGGCTTGGAAAAAAATTACAGTTTCATATCAAGATGAAATATGATATTGATATGACGTATTAGTCTTGCGTCATTCCAAAGCAAAGATACAATACATCAAAACTCATTTTTAGAATCGTAATCATAATGATATGTCGACACTTTGTGGCTTTGTCTAAAGTTTATGTTACTATTCTCGGCGTGGGTATTTTTACATTAATTATGTTTTTCCTCTGAAGAGCCAGAATGCTAATTAAATATAATGAAATAAGTAAACAAATACAATCAAAATTAAGTCGACTTCTATAGAACATTGACAATCCTGACCAAGGAATAAAAAATACACCACATAAAATCGGTACAATCAGCAAGGAACTATGGTAGAATTCCTTTGAATTAGAAACGTCATCATCCTCTGAATCCTTTTGGTTAATTGGTAAAGACATGATTATTAATAAAGGAAGAAAAATATGTAATTTAAAAAAACGCATCGTTTAGTTTGCGCAATACCATCCTTCGCCCGTGCGATGAAAATATTCTGTTAAGTTCACCTTATGTCAAAAGTCTAAGAAAGTTAGTACTAAGTAATCAAGCAAGACAAGCTAAGACCGGTAAGTCTCCATTCATTATGCCCATACGAGCTTCATGTGATATTCACATTGATAATATACTACTCAGGCACAACGATATGAACGATAATGTAAGTTATGACAGAAAGATTTATCAGCCGTATACTAACTTTGCAAAGAACGTGTAAATTGTCTGAATTAAGAAATTATAGATCCAGACATTACCACATATTTTCAAAAAGGGTATAATAGCCGAGTAGGTAATGGCAGTTAGACACTTGGCTTGAGATCTTGTGGTCTGAGATATATGTGGTTAACATCTTCATGTAAATGATCGATAAATGGTGAAGATTCATTTCACAATGCCAATCATGTTAAATCATAAATGCATACATATTCCGTAGAGACATGCAGAACACAATTAGGCGACCTAAAAAAGAGCCTCATAATGGATTAGACCAGGAAATCAAAAAGGTTGTTGACAAGGCGATGACAAATAAATGGTTAACTTTCCCCGAGTTAAGTGTCTTGAAAGACCAGATATTGCCAGATGACCATCAAATAAAACGAACGAAGTGCAGTCTGAAACTTCATGTTGTTGTCTATACTGAGCCTATATAATATTGTTGTATGGGTTCCTTAGGATATGGGAAAAGTAGTTCCTCAAAAATATTTTGGTTTGCAG